>JBBBDQ010002086.1:0-180000 GCA_037127315.1 Ascarosepion bandense
GAAATTGTACGTCGAGTGTTCTGTTGTTGTTGTTGTTGTTGTTGCTGCTGCTGTTCTCTTTGACGGCGTGTAGTAAAAATGAAGAAAAGAAAAATTACAAAAAAAGTCGAATGAATCTGTGACGCGTCCTTACGTCCGCATCTGCTTCTTGAAGTTTCTTTTGTTACATTGCCACAAAATCCGTCAGCTAACCGCTCCCATGTCCGACTGAATTTGACTGGTCACCGAATGAGGATTAAATAGTGAAGTTTCTAATGTTGCCGGCTCCAGCAGGCATTTTCTTATTTAGGTGTGAAAAAACGTTTCACTGACGTCATATACCAATTTTCGATTTCCTATCTAATTAGGATCCAGAATTTTAATTTTCACACCGACTTGTGAAATTTGCCTTGGTCTGGGTTTTTCCAAAATGTTAGTCGTTTTTATCCACTTTTGCGGGTGTGCAATTTTGCTTTGTGTGTTTTAGTTAACTGTTGGATAATATGGGATTTGTATCCTATATACGCATCGTTAATTCAGTAATGAATTTGAACACTTTTGGCTACTGGTATCTGTTTACATTGTATATAACACACTAAAGCCCTCCTTGCTCTAACGAGCGCCCATAACCCAGAGGTAGAATCACCCACTGATGTCAATTCGGTCGGGTTTCAATCTTGGCTAGAAGGAATCGGATGTCTAAGCGTACTGATGAGCTGTGATACAGATCTTTCTGACTATACTTACTGACCGCCCGAGAAAAAGGGCTGAGATTTTTCCATCCTCCAAATTCAAACTGCTGTTTTTGTAACAACCTCATGCAAATTCCATTTCAAAATAACACCACCGATTTCATGTCAAAATAGCAACACGAATTTTGTTTCTAGTTGATGATTAAAATAAAAATCGCCCATTTTCTTATTGATTCCGCACTTTAAATATGGGGATAAAGCCTTAGTGCTTTGTATGGAATTATGAAAAGAACCACCACAATCTAATCATAACTAAACGAAGTGTTGTATTTACCTTAAAACGACTTTCACAAGCGTAGGTTTCCGGTCGAATCAAGCGATGTAGCTGGACTTGAACTGACACTTGCCTAACGTAATACCGTCGATTCTAGGCTTTTATAATGAACAAATTCTCGTTTTACATTTTTTTCGCGTAGGCTAAAACGGATGACGTCATAAAGCGATACGTCTTTTATACCCGCCCCCCAGTCTCAAGAGATCAGCCAATCAAATAACGTCTTTCTCTTTTCCTGTTCTTCTACCCTTTATTCTTGTTTATTTTGCTCTCTTGCAAAGTTTCGTTTCTTGGAGAATAAAATCGATCTGGGTTTCACAGGCTGTACATTCCCCACTCCCAGCCTTTTTCTAAATATCCACCTATTTGCCTTTTGTTGGACACCCGACGTGGAGTAATGGTTAGCAAGCTTGCCTTGCTAGAACCTGTTACAACTGAGTAGTCAGTTCTATCCTCATTGAGTACCTCCACCTTCGACCTTGTGCCACATCTAAGCAGCGCTTAGTAATTCAACTATTAGTCTTCTGTTTCATTTTGCTAACATCTAAAATTTTCTAACGAATTCCGAATTGGTTAAATTGCACGCTTGACAAAGTTTTCTTTCTGACAAATAATATGATTATCGCTTCTTTAGGCCAACCGCTGATGCATTAAGAATTACTGCCGAAGCAATTTTTCAAGCTAGAGATAAGAATCGTGAAGTCCAGCCTGTCGTTTTAAATATATCAATGGCGTTGGTCTGTTGATCTTCTTCACAAAATGAAAGTTTATGGCATTTCTAACTGTGTTTGTTTTATTTTTAATTTTTATGTAATCTTTTTTAATTTTCGAAATGAAAGTTGAAAGGATCTTCGGGGTCTTTTACATTGAACCTCCTTGAACCTGTTATGTTCTTAACTTTCATACCATCGCTTCCCGACACGGTGTCTATGTAGAGGACATAACTGTTTACTGATGTGTTAACTGGCCATCAAGCTAGGTTCAATTAGGTCAATTTGGCTGATGATCTCAAAAGTGGACTCCAGTCTGTGGTTAAATAGAGTAAGTAATGAGTTGTTAATCGTAACCTTACTACAACGAAACTACTCTATGCTATTTTTCTATATTTCTGAGATGATGTAGTATTTACAGTATTTACATTATTCGGACTATTGTCCTCATATTTGTTGCCATTTGTGCGACGTTTAATAATAGATCATTCTATTTGTCTATATTTCTGATATGAGGTAGTATTTACAGTATTTACATTATTCAGACTATTGTCCTCATCTTGGTTGCCATTTGTACGACGTTTCGTCCGTTGCACGCTCCGGATTTCTTCAGGGGCTAGGAATTTCGAACTGAACCCTTTATTAAAAACAAAAAGGGTTACTAGATATTAGGTTCATAAGTCCCAAAATTTCAATTGTTCTTGTCCTTAAGGACACATGGTCCAGTGTATATAGACGTTGGTTAGTTCCTGTGACTTGACCCAAAGAGTTGTGAGTTCAATATCAAGCTACTTGCTGGGTTAGACGGAGATAATTCATTATTTCCAATCGAGGTATTACTACGCAAAGAATGAAGATGATATACCCCAATGATTGCAATAAAGAATTCAGTTCAAAATTCCTAGCACCTGAAGAAGGCCGGAGTGTACAACGGCCGAAACATCATACAAATAGCAACAAAGATGAGGACAATATTCCGAATAATGTAAATACTGTACTCTGTGTTAATCGTCTAAAATAAGCTATTTCACCCTCCATCAGCACGGCTGATGGTAACCTCCGAGTGATTCATTGCGCCTGCTCGGGTTAATGTTTGCCATTAATATGAAGTGAAGCGATTATATTCAATCAGTTGCTAGGTAATGGGGGTTTAATTTGGGAATGGTGTTCCGGACAATAGACAGGGTTCTAGGTGGAGAATAGCATGTGGGTACGTCAGACGAATTAATTTTAAGTTGGAAGAGAATTTGCGAGAAAAATATTCAGCTTTCTTTACTGTAGATGTTAGAACACTGTACTGAGTGAATAGAGGAAAAATTGAGGGTTTGATGTTATTCATTTGCAGAGTCGCCAGTAATCTCTAGAATCGAACTCGCGAGATTTTATCTTCTTCTTCATGTACCGTGTCTCTTCAGGTCGTAGGCGACTATGGACTTCCACTTGACTCTGTCTCTTGTCGCTCTAAACGTTCTTCCTCTTGGTATCTTTCCCAAACCCCGTTCTGCCATCCATTTGCTCAAGTCTATCAAGTAGGTCTCGCGCTGTTTTCTCCTGTCTCTCTTTCCCTCTATCCGTCCTGTGTGTATTAAATTTTCCATGCACTCTTTCCTCATTACATGTCCCAGAAACATCATCTGTCTCTTCCCTATATTAGGTATGAGTTTTCTCCTCGTTTGCAACCTCTCCAACACCTCGTCGTTAGTCAGGGGCTCAGTCTACAGTATCCTCAGCATCCTTCTGTAAATCCACATTTCTGTTGCCTCAAGCCTCTCCTGCATCCTTGAAGAGATCGTCCATCATTCACTGCCATACAAGACAGACATCACATAGGTCTGAAAAGAAAAAAAAAGTTCTATCTTGTATTATTATTGTACAACTGCCTGTTAATTCATTTTTTTTCATTTGCTCAGGTTTATCAAGTAGGTCTCGCGCTGCTTCCCACTATTTTTTTTTACTCTATCCGTCTTGTGAGTATTAAATTTTCCAGGTCCTTCTTTTCTCATTACATATCCCAGACAATTCATCTGTCTCTTCATTATATTAACTATGAGTTTTCTCCTCGTTTCCATCCCCTCCAACACCTCGTCGTTAGTCACGTGCTCAGATTATTTTATCCTCAGCTTCCTTCTGTAAAACCACATTTCCGCTGAAATCCTGATCTTGATCAGATCTGATCGGATATCGGGGTATCGAATTCCTATATCGGAGGAAATCGGAATAAATAAGTAGCCCATGACCTGACTGGAAGCCAAAAGAATATTTCTGTGAAGTTTGGTGAGAATCAGATAAAAATTATGGATTTGTATAAAGGACAGACATACAAACAAATATCTTGATTTTTATATATAGAGATATCGGAGTGGAGGGAATTGAAAAAAATAAATAGCCCATGACTCGAACGGAAGCCTAAAGAATATTTGTGTGAAGTTTGGTGAGAATCAGATAAAAATTGTGGATTTGTATAAAGGACAGACATACAAACAAATGTCTTGCCTTTTATATATAGAGATATTGCGGTGGGGGAATCGGAAAAAATAAATAGCCCATGACACGAACGGAAGCCTAAAGGATATTTGTGTGAAGTTTGGTGAGAATCAGATAAAAATTGTGGATTTGTATAAAGGACATACATACATACATACATACATACAGACCCCCCCCCACACACAAGCATCTTGCCTTATATATATATATATATATATATAGATTTCATTTATTACGGACAGAGGCAAAGAGGCATTTGTTGTAATCAGACATGTCACTCCTTGACAACCAAAAGAAGTGATTTCTGATGGCAATAGTGGCTGAGTATGCAGATGATAACCGGGGAGATGAACCTAATTTAACTTAGAATTTACTTGCTGGAATAAAAGCATTGATGTCTGCTTTTACCCACGGAGAAACCTCAGAGGCGCATTTTTGAACAGGGAGACTAAAATCTTCGTTCTAAGGGACGCCACAAACGAAATCACAGAATGACTCCCAATTCACACGTTAATAACAGAAAGATATTCTATTGGAAGAATATTCTTGCTGAGATGGCAGAATAAGTTGTTTTACAAACTCCAACGCATGGTCAGACCTGCCAAGCGGACAGAGATGCATAGAGTATGAGACAGAGGTAAACAAAGAATCGAGAAGAGAGGCGTATCCATACGTTGTTAGTGAACCTGGCTAAGCGGAATTGTTGGTTGATATTGTACTGGCAAGAAGTCATCACGTAAAGCAAATTCACTTAAAATTCATTATCCTATATGCCTTGTCTCTTCATGACTCTCCCCCGACTTATTATTTGTACCTTTCAGCAAGTTTTGTCCTATCTCTCATTCCTTTTCTATCAACCATTAACACGATCTCGTTAGCTTGGTCCCTCGCTGCTTTGAGTGTCAAATTCTCCAAACACTCTTTCCTTATTATGTAATCAAGAAATTTCAGTTGGTGCTACGTATGATTATAATTAAGAGTGTCCTTTTTATTTCCATGTTCCCAAAACTTCGTCATTACTTACATTTTCAGTCCATGATATTCGCAGCATCCTTCGCTCAATCCATATTCCTGTCGCATTAAAAAAAAAAAAAAATCAAACAAAAAACTGAACAATGATTTATTTTCCGTTATTGATTCTATATATTCTGCCACATATATATAAAAAAGCTATATAAATTGATTTAAAACGATGCCGGTGACAGATGTTTAGAAAATGTAATTAAAATAAAGTGCCTCAATCTCCAGTTCATGTATTTTACGAGACTCTTCTGCTCTTTCATTTTTACGTCATTATTTAAAAGAAAACGCTGCAAAACTGTCAGTTATTGAATAAAGAACAGTATATATATATAAATATAGATATATACCGTATCTACTTCGCTATAGGCTTTGAGATTATGTAATATTAATAATCCTACTAAATTTGAAGAATGGTAGAGTCCAGAGATCCCATGGTAATATCAAAATTGTCCCTTTGGAATTAATTTTTCTCCACTGTTCTTTTTTATGAATGAGCACAGATGTGTTTGCTTTCATTATTATTATTTTCTCCTCCTCCGTTATATCCGAGTAAAGAGTGGCGAATTCCAATGCTGTAACAAATAGTTTTTTTGTTATCGATGGATAGTACTCCTCAATATTGGATAAAAGAATCCTTAATAACATACGAACTATAAAATTCAACTACAGGTTGAAGAATTTCAGCCAGAAAACTAGCAACTGTATTTCGGGACGACCCGGCCATGAAAAGAATCGGTTGTAAAGGTACACAATCTTCATGGATTTTTGGCAAACCATAACGCCAAAGATTATTTGATATTTTGAGCCCACTTAATCATCCAGCTCTTTGCAGTCAAACAAATATAATACCGTGGCTATGCCACCATTGCAAAGATGGCGGTAAATAAATGTATATATATATATATATATAGAGAGAGAGAGAGAGAGGAGGAAGCAATTTCTATGCTGCCACGTATTTTGCTTAATACATTATATGTATATTTTATATATTTATATTTCCCCCCCTCTGTCATGTTCATCTACAGTTTTAATATTTTAAAATATTGAAGCATTAAAAAAGTCCCGGTTGACCCTGACAAAAAACGGGATTGAAACCGGTCGGTCATTTTCGTGTTTTTATTTTTTATTCCATCATCTTTAAAAAATGCCTGTAAGTATGAAATTAACTTTATTTCTTGCTGTGATAAAATTTTGTACTTATAATAATTCATATATATATATATATATATATGTATATGTGTGTGTGTGTGTGTGTGTGTGTGTGTGTGTGTGTGTGTGTGTGTGTGTGTGTGTGTGTGTGTGTGTGTGTTTTGGGCCAATAGTAGATGTTTTTGTTTCAGAATTGGTTTTGGCTTTCTTTTAAAACCTTAATTGTTTTTACTTCACAGTAACACCTTGAGAGGTAGAGGCATTATCGTTTTGTTTAGGAGGAATTAATTGCTTAGCACACACACACACACACACACACACACACACACACACACACACACACACACCACACACACACACACACACACACAGTGTTTTTCAATTTAACTGAGAAGGTTTACGCCGACTTCAAAGTTTTGCGAGGAGACTGTTATGATATTCCCACTCGTCAGGAAAACTTACATCCATTCATTTTTCTTTCAGTCTACAGTTTCGCTTTAACTGGAAACAACTATTGCTTTTTTGTCTTTCGTGCCAACTTCCAAAGAGTCTGAGCTCCACGACCATGGATTAGTTTTAAAGCTTTCATTACACCCGAGCAACGCCGGGCTATACTACTACTAGTATATATATATATATATATATATATATATATATATATATATATATATACAAAACAGAAATAGGAGTTGTGCCAACGAGATAAGTTGGTATAGGTGAAGAAACGTGTCAGATATAAAATCTTAATTCTTTTTACCTTGAGATTTTGTTTGGGCTGAATTAACACACACACACACACACACACACACACACACACACACACACACACACACACACACACACAAATTTCCGGTTTTCTCTTTTCCAATCTTTTCACTTTTCTTCTTTTTTTTTCTTCAATTGGAGTAGATAAACTAAATATTGCCCGGTTCACACTCCACCCACGTCTATTGAACAGGTGTAGAGGCTCATCCCTTGTTCCCTGTTTAGGATGTGGTTTCCGGCTTTCTCTCTTCTAATCTTTTCACTAGTACGTAGTTCCCGGCACATCAGTGGCGTTACCACCTTGCTCGGGGGTGATATGATTAAATATATATATATATATATATATATATATATATATCCTTGGTGATACAAGCTGCTACACCGTCTGTTTTTTCTCACTTTTAACATTGTCAAGGTGCCTCAGCTTGTCTTTTGCGCATGTTTATTATAATCTACATATGTTTGGAATTGATTTTCCTCGTTAACCATAACAGTAACCCTAGAATTCATTTGCATTTACTTTTTGTTTTTGCCTTATTAACAAATCTGTTCTGTGATATTTTAATAAAGTAAATATTACCGAAAGAAATGTTAATCTTGACTTTAATAAACTTATTTTATTTTTCTCATACTAATGTTCACTTGACACAAGGCACAAGAGCCTCTCAGATTAAAGCGTTACTGTGTGGTGTTGTCTAACTGTAAGAAAAAGCAAGAACTGATGATCATGATGTTATGAGGATAAGAAATAAATGATTCGCAACATAAGCAATATTTTTAATTACAATAGCCAATATTTTTTAATAAATCAATCATAGATAATATTTAATCATTAATTTTGGGCGGCAATAAGTCGAAATAAATTGTAGTCGAGTTAGAATTAAATAATTTCGTTCTCCTTCACCCTTGGGCAAAATATGATGCCCTCTCTACTTTTTCCACGTCCTCATATTCGGATTAAACAGCAGAGTAGAGTGGATTTTTTTTTATTTGATTGGCTGACCTCTTGAGACTGGCTGGGGATAAAAGACATATCACGTATGACATCATCCGTTTTCACCTACACGAAAAAAAATCAATATAAAAGAGATGGTTTCTTGATTATAAAAGCCTCGAATCGACGGGATGTAGCTAGACAAGTGTCAGTAGAAGTCCAACCAAATTACTTGATTCGACCCGGAGCCTAGGCTTGTGTAAGTCTTTTTTAAGACAAGTATAACACTTTCTTTCTTTATGACTAGATCGAAGTGGTTCTCATTATATCTCTATACCAAACAATAATGTATCTTTCACGGGCGAAAGCTTTAAGAAAATAATGGCAATTTTTTTCTCGTCGACTAGAAACTAAATTCGTTGAATTTTTTGTCATCAAACTTGATCGTTGGAAGATGAAAACATTTCAGTCCTTTTTCTCGAGCGGTCAATCTTGTTTATATCTTTTTAGTCTGCCAAGTTAATTTGTCATACTTTGTTTCTTTTTTTGGCAACTGCAATATTGCTGTCAAAAGTTTGAAATAAGACAAAGTACTAATATAAGTGATAGCATTTAGGTGATTCATTTGGGTACAAAAACATTCTCAGGGTCATTAAGGTTTTCATTACTTTAGACTGGGTACCAGCCAAGGCTAAGAGATCCTTATCTTCATTGTTATTAACCCCAAAATGGTTGAAGGAATGCACTTATATCTTTTCAAGGGGATAACAATGAATTTGCATGAAAGCGAATGAAACGGCTTCAGCAGGGGTTTGAACTCTTCGAACCACTTCCACCTTGTGGTCGTATAACCATTATGATACTTGAACTTCATTTATTTATTAGTCCTAGTGAAAATAAATTTTACATATTATGTCCTTTCAGGATTTGAGGATGTAGGTGATCATGGCTCACCATCGTTTCCTTTGTTTGTTTATGTGTGAATTGCCAAGATTTCTTAAGAAAAAATAGTAGATTTGTCTCCCGTCGCTTCCCTGGAATTAAGAATTTTGATTCCCTTAGACTTATTGCCGCCCAAAGTTAATAAGCCAAGTCTACCTTGCTATTTCAGGTATAGCTGAAAACGGGAAAAGAGAAAGATGCATGTCTCCCTCTCAGGGACAGTTGAGACAGGAATTTGAACTCCCCTATTTGAACTAACCCTATTTTTCGATTAAACTATCTTTTCATTACCCAGACTTTTCATTAATTCTACTCTCCATTACCCCATTTTTTACCCCTATTTTTCCATTACCCCGATTTTGTCATCACTCCTATATTTCCATTACCCCGAGTTTTTTTTATTATCCCAAAGTTAATAAGCCCAGTCTACCTTGCTATTTCACGTATAGCTGAAAACGGGAAAAGAGAAAAATGCGTCTCCCTCTCAGGGACAGTTGAGACAGGAATTTGAACTCGAAACACCGATTTCACTTTTTGTTTTGATATCCATGCAAACTTAGGAGAATGATTTTGAAAAGTTGGTTGTCTTAAAAACATTTCATCCGATATTAAATAAATTGAATTAATAAAGTAAAAATATTACATATTTTAAACGAAAATATAATTCCTGATTTATTTCTTACCCCCCTGCCAAAATTATTTTGTTTTCAATTCGATGAATATCTTCTTTTACGGTTTTATTTTTTACATTACCCGATATTTGCATTATCCTTATCTTTCCATTACCCCTATCTTTCTATTACCGAGATTTTTTCATTACCCCAATTTTTCGATGACCCCTATCTTTGCATTACTCCTATTTTTTCATTACCCCTATGTTTCCATTTTCCTTTTCTTTCTATGATGCCGATTTTTTTATTAGGCCTATTTTTATTACTTCTATCTTTCTAATACTCCGATTTTTCATTACCCCTATTTTTTCATTACCCCTATCTTTCCATTACCCCTATTTTTTCATTACCCCTATCTTTCCATTACCCCTATTTTTTCATTACCCCTATCTTTCCATTACCCCTATTTTTTCATTACCCCTATCTTTCCATTACCCCTATTTTTTCATTACCCCTATCTTTCCATTACCCCTATTTTTTCATTACCCCTATCTTTCCATTACCCCTATTTTTTCATTACCCCTATCTTTCCATTACCCCTATTTTTTCATTACCACTATCTTTCCATTACCCCTATTTTTTCATTACCCCTATCTTTCCATTACCCCTATTTTTCATTACCCCTATCTTTCCATTACCCCTATTTTTTCATTACCCCTTTATCCCCTTTTTTCCATTACCCCTATTTTTTCATTACCCCTATTTTTTCTTTCCCCATTTTCCATTATCCCAAATTTTTTTATTACACCATTTTTCCATTACCCCTATCTTTCCATTACCCCGACATTTTTCTGATAACTATCTTTCCATTAACTCTTTCTTTCCAATAATCCGAACTTTCATTACACCTGTCCATTCATAACTCCGAATTTTTTAGTTTACCTCGATTTTTTCATGACTCTTATTTTTCCATTACCTCTATCTTTCCATTACCTCGCTATTTCCATCACCACTATTTTCCATTACCGTCATATTTCCATTACCTCGATTTTTAGTTAACCCTATCTTTCCATTACCTCGCTATTTCCATCACCACTATTTTCCATTACCGTCATATTTCCATTACCTCGATTTTTAGTTAACCCTATCTTTCCATTACCTCGCTATTTCCATCACCACTATTTTCCATTACCGTCATATTTCCATTACCTCGATTTTTAGTTAACCCTATCTTTCCATTACCTCGCTATTTCCATCACCACTATTTTCCATTACCGTCATATTTCCATTACCTCGATTTTTAGTTAACCCTATCTTTCCATTACCTCGCTATTTCCATCACCACTATTTTCCATTACCGTCATATTTCCATTACCTCGATTTTTAGTTAACCCTATCTTTCCATTACCTCGCTATTTCCATCACCACTATTTTCCATTACCGTCATATTTCCATTACCTCGATTTTTAGTTAACCCTATCTTTCCATTACCTCGCTATTTCCATCACCACTATTTTCCATTACCGTCATATTTCCATTACCTCGATTTTTAGTTAACCCTATCTTTCCATTACCTCGCTATTTCCATCACCACTATTTTCCATTACCGTCATATTTCCATTACCTCGATTTTTAGTTAACCCTATCTTTCCATTACCTCGCTATTTCCATCACCACTATTTTCCATTACCGTCATATTTCCATTACCTCGATTTTTAGTTAACCCTATCTTTCCATTACCTCGCTATTTCCATCACCACTATTTTCCATTACCGTCATATTTCCATTACCTCGATTTTTAGTTAACCCTATCTTTCCATTACCTCGCTATTTCCATCACCATTATTTTCCATTACCGTCATATTTCCATTACCTCGATTTTTAGTTAACCCTATCTTTCCATTACCTCGCTATTTCCATCACCACTATTTTCCATTACCGTCATATTTCCATTACCTCGATTTTTAGTTAACCCTATCTTTCCATTACCTCGCTATTTCCATCACCACTATTTTCCATTACCGTCATATTTCCATTACCTCGATTTTTAGTTAACCCTATCTTTCCATTACCTCGCTATTTCCATCACCACTATTTTCCATTACCGTCATATTTCCATTACCTCGATTTTTAGTTAACCCTATCTTTCCATTACCTCGCTATTTCCATCACCACTATTTTCCATTACCGTCATATTTCCATTACCTCGATTTTTAGTTAACCCTATCTTTCCATTACCTCGCTATTTCCATCACCACTATTTTCCATTACCGTTATATTTCCATTACCTCGATTTTTAGTTAACCCTATCTTTCCATTACCTCGCTATTTCCATCACCACTATTTTCCATTACCGTCATATTTCCATTACCTCGATTTTTAGTTAACCCTATCTTTCCATTACCTCGCTATTTCCATCACCACTATTTTCCATTACCGTCATATTTCCATTACCTCGATTTTTAGTTAACCCTATCTTTCCATTACCTCGCTATTTCCATCACCACTATTTTCCATTACCGTCATATTTCCATTACCTCGATTTTTAGTTAACCCTATCTTTCCATTACCTCGCTATTTCCATCACCACTATTTTCCATTACCGTCATATTTCCATTACCTCGATTTTTAGTTAACCCTATCTTTCCATTACCTCGCTATTTCCATCACCACTATTTTCCATTACCGTCATATTTCCATTACCTCGATTTTTAGTTAACCCTATCTTTCCATTACCTCGCTATTTCCATCACCACTATTTTCCATTACCGTCATATTTCCATTACCTCGATTTTTAGTTAACCCTATCTTTCCATTACCTCGCTATTTCCATCACCACTATTTTCCATTACCGTCATATTTCCATTACCTCGATTTTTAGTTAACCCTATCTTTCCATTACCTCGCTATTTCCATCACCACTATTTTCCATTACCGTCATATTTCCATTACCTCGATTTTTAGTTAACCCTATCTTTCCATTACCTCGCTATTTCCATCACCACTATTTTCCATTACCGTCATATTTCCATTACCTCGATTTTTAGTTAACCCTATCTTTCCATTACCTCGCTATTTCCATCACCACTATTTTCCATTACCGTCATATTTCCATTACCTCGATTTTTAGTTAACCCTATCTTTCCATTACCTCGCTATTTCCATCACCACTATTTTCCATTACCGTCATATTTCCATTACCTCGATTTTTAGTTAACCCTATCTTTCCATTACCTCGCTATTTTCATTACCCCTATTTTTCCATTTTCCTTATCTTTCCGTTACCCCGATTTTTCACTACCCCATCTTTCCATCACCCGAATTTTTTTAATACCCCCTTTTTTCCATTACCCCTATCTTTTCATGATCCTTATTTTTCCATTACCCTCATCTTTCCATTAAACCGATTTTTCATTGCCTCTATCTTTCCATTATTCTGATTTTTTAGTTTACCCCTATTTTTCCATTCTCCCTATATTTCCATTAACCTGATTTTTTAAGATCCCATATTTTTTCATTTTCCCTATCTTTTCATTTTCCTGACCTTTTTCTGATACCTATTTTCCCATTAACCCTATCTTTCCGTTACCCCGATTTTTCATTACCCCGAATTTTTATTACCTCTATCTTGACATTACCCCTATTTTTTCATTATCCCTATTTTTTCAATTACACCTATCTTACAATTACCACAATTTTTTATTATTTTATCTTTCTATCACACTAATTTTTCATTTTCCCTTTTTTCCATTACCCCAATATTTCCATTACCACAGTTTTTCATTAACCCTATTTCCATTACCCCTATCTTTCCATTACCCCTATCTTTCGAATATTCCGAGTTTTTTTTTACCCGTATCTTTACATTACCCCGATTTTTTTCACCCCTATTTTTCCATTACCCCTATCTTTCCATTACCCCGAGTTTTTGTATTACCCCTATTTTCCATTAACCCTATCCTCTCCATTACCCCGATTTTTTCATCACCCCTACTTTTCCATTACCCATATCTTTCCATTACCCGATTTTTTTAGGGACACGGCACATAAAAAAATGAATCAAGATATCACTAAAATTATCACATTGAATTTCACAAGTTTTCGTAAAATTAAGCGGGTGAAATAAGTGTAAAATAGATTTTACGAAGATTTTATAATAAAAAAATTAAAAAATAAATTCTTGCTGGTGATCAGAACCGTAAAGATGAAGAAGGTAGAGGACAGTCATGCAATCTAGAGAACGACCAATTTTAGGAATTTTAGGCCGTTGTTTAGCAAAACTCATGTCAAAGTGTCAGAGAAATGTTTCAGACGTTTAGAGTTAGCATTGCAACAGTTTCATGCCATTTGCACAGTACTGGCAATGTGAAAAAATGGGCTCCTCATGATCTCAAAGAAATAAAAAACTAAGGAGTTTTGAAGTCTGATCGATGCTCTTCCCGCGTAACACCAATTATCCCTTTGTTGACCGAATTGTTGTGAAGAAAAATGGACCATTTATGATAACCGTAAACGATCACGTCAATGCTTAAGCACATTTTTAAATGACAAAACTTTTAGGTCCAAACCAGAGGTGGAATCTGCTTTCAAAGATTTCGTTGCGTCACACCCAAGAACCTTTCATCAACGATGAATAAATTATCTCGTCGATCGATGTCAGAGGTGCATAGATGCTCAAGGCTCATATTCTGACTAAATTCAACATTTCTACAGTTAGTTTTGCCAAGAATGAAATTATAATTCTGTAATCGGTCATTATTTTCGTAACGATCTTATACAATCCGACATTATTTGTAAGATTTCTGAAATTAATGACTTTCACCGCAAAACGGAGGCTAAAATTTGTTATGCTAAAAATTATTACTCCTATTGAAACAAGGAAAAAACATTAATAAAAATTCCGTGTATTCTAAAAAGAAGTTTAAAATTTAATTAAATATTCAAAAAATTAGTTGATCCTTCCTCTAAATAGTATAAATACTTTTACTACAAAACTATGTTTTCATTAAGTTTGGACCATGTTTCCAAAAAGGGATGCTGATTTTGGGTGATTTTGTGGAGAGACCTCGGAAAGTAAACCAATCTAAAGCCAAGAAATTCAATTTGTTTTCAAATTAATATAATTAAATGATAATTTTCCCTTGAAATTCACCCACAAGTAAACACATATTTATCCTTCTGATGCGGTATTCTCTGTGCAACTTCGGTATTGTTCGGTATCTTACAGATCTGTTACTGCTCTCCGATAACTTACGTATCATACTATGGCAGGAGTATAAAAAGAGGAGGTCCCACAACACACTTTAAAACACAATAGCAAATTTATTTTAGGTTTGAGAACAAGACCTCATACAGAAAGTAGCAGTGGAGAGTAACAAGAAGGGACTACAAATAAACTTTAAGAAAACTGAGTGCATGGTCATCAGCAAAAGATACGACCCAAAATGCCAAATACAGGTGGGGGATAACAGAATCAAGGAAGTACAAAAATTTAAGGACCTAGGAAGTGTTCTAACAGAAGATGGAAAGTGCGACACGAAGATCCGAAGGCGCATTGGCATGGCAAAGGACGCGTTCCAGAAGATAAGCAAAATACTAACACAGGAAAATCTCAATAGAAACGAAGAAAAGAGTGCTAGACTGCTACGTGATGTCAGTTCTTCAATACGGCAGTGAATGTTGGACAATATAATTGAAAATGAGGACAAAACTGGAAGCGGCCGAAATGTGGTTCTACAGAAGGATGCTACGGATATCGTGGACTGAGCATGCAAGCAACGATGAGGTGTTGGAAAGAATGGCAACAAAAAGGAAATTGATGCTGAGCATCAGAAAGAGACAACTGAAGTTCCTGGGACATGCAATGAGGAAAGAGAGCCTGGAGAACCTGATACTGACTGGTCAGATGAAGGAAGGAGAAACAGAGGAAGGCAGCGGATAACATATTTCCAGGGTCTGATCAGGTGGATGACGGAACGGGGGTTGCCAGGAGCAACAGGAGCAAACATACTAAGAGCCACAAGGGATAGGGAGACGTGGAGAACCATGAACGCCTACGTCCTGAAGGGACAGTGCACATAGAAGAAGAAGAAGTGGTTTCCCATCATATGACATTGTTTTATGTTCGAAGTCTCGGTTTTATTTTGTGGGTAATATAATATTTTGTTCGTATATTTGAGTGGGATTTCATCACTTATGAGAGATGTAACTTCCGAGAGTTGATTGATAAGTAATGTCTCAGGTCAGGGATGTCGCTAATATGGATACAGAAACACGTTTAGCCATTTATCGCGTAGTATATATAGTTTATATTTCGTGCGATTTCGCTTTGTGACTGCATTAAGTAACAGGGTTTATTAGTGATGAGTACAAGGCCCAGATTACGAACAAGGTGTCTTACTGATAGAATCCCTGATCCATAGAAGGCTGAATTATTTTCTTGCAACACAAGAATGGCGCCAATAAAGTGAATTTTTAAATTCAGCTTTCTTGCCCAGCTGCCATAAAACAACAATTTGGCGTCAACAGACTTTTACTTGTTCTGGCAATGATGAAGTTCAAAACGGGTTTGGAAAATTTAATACTCACAGGGCAGATTAAAGGCAAAAGATACAAAGGAAAACAACTCATAACCGACGATTCTGAATTTTTTGTGTGTTATTCGAGCCAAATAAACTAGAAACATCCTTGATGGGCAAAGTAATACCAGAAATAGATCGACACCTGTTTAGTACTAAGTGGTGACTTGTATAATAATCTTGTAATTTCGAATGGAAATTATAGTGGGTTATCAGTTATAGTGATGTGTGTGTGTGTGTGTGTGTGTGTGTGTGTGTGTGCGCGTGCGCGTGCCCGCATGCTTGTGTGTCTGTGTTGAAACAGATTAGTTTGATTTGGCCTTGCTAGTTAGATAGCCCACCATAAGAGGGGTATAAAACAAGAAAATCGAAATTGTAAATTGAAACAATAGTTTTTAATATCATATATACCATATATATCGATTAGTATTTTTACAAGTAAGACTTTTGTTTGTTCCATAAAATGAAAAAGTGAGTTCTATCCATGACGAAGTTGAAAGCGGGTTTGGAAAATTTTATATTCACAGGGCAGATTCTAAGGAAAACAACACATAACCGACGATTCTGAATTCGCTGTGTTTTTTAGTACTAAATATTGACTTGTATAATAATCTTAAAATTTCGAATGGAAATAAATTCAAGTAATTTACATCCCAGTAAATTTCATGATTTAGCTTGATCTAATCGTTGATTTTTAACAACAAAAAAGCTTATATTTTTCATATCTTATTAAAAACACGTATATATATATATATATATATATATATATATATATATATATATATATATATATTGTCATCCGCAGATAGATCTGTTTCGCAGCTCATCAGTACGGTTAGACTCAGATTGCTACATAACCGAGGCTCGAAACCCGACTGAATTGGCGTCAGTCGGTGACTGTACCACGGGGCGTTCGGTGGAATATATATATATATATATATATATATATATATATATAGTGCCATGGTTGTTACAATGTTTTTAAATTCATAGTATCACTACACAAAAAAATTCTCATGTTTCGAAGCCAGCCATTATGTTTTGGCTTCATCCTCAGGTGATTTTTTAGAAATGAGAATTATCTAGTTAATTTCGCGCTAAAATTTAAGTCAACAAAAAAAAAAAAACCAAAACAGAAACCCCCCAAAAGAAAACAAACCCTATACAATACCAACAAAAATAATGCAGTTGCAATAGAATAGTTGATAAATAAATAAAAAATATACTTTATATTTATAAAATATGTTGTATAAAGGATAGATTTTATAAAAGAAATATATTTCTTAAATATTATAAAATATTATATTTTATAATATTATAAAACAGCTTAATATTATGGAATATTATAAAATAATTTTTTACGAAAGATATATTTTATAAAAAATATATTTTACAAAAAAAAAAAATAAAAAATATAAAGAAAAAGCACACACCCCAATACAAAATAACATACATTAAATTAAGGAGAAACCAACCCCAAAACAAAACAACACCTACCAACCCCTAAACCAAAGGCGCCAGCAGCACCAGCCCTTTCAAGATTAATAGATTAACCTATCATGAGTTCTGCCAAAAACAAATACTTAACCCTAAGACCAGTAAAAAGGTCAACGGAACTCAAAATACAGACCAACCCCTCTTACACCCACAAATAACAAATCCAACACAAATAAACGGTCTTTTCAACTGGATAATTCTCATTTCTAAAAAAATCACCTGAGGATGAAGCCAAAACATAATGGGCTGGCTTCGAAACATGAGAAATTTTTTGTGTAGTGATACTATGAATTTAAAAACATTGTAACAACCATTACAGTATAACGCTCTACATTTGTATCGAGCACTCTTTATTAAAGTAAATGCATGAACAAAAAGGTAAATAAACCTACCAGTTCAACAACTTAGTTACAATATATATATATATATATATATATATATATATATATATCTTGATGGATGTGCGTTGAGGTGCAGTTGATTTCTCACAACGAAAAATCGGGGAGCCGATTTCGAATTCCGGTTGAATGCCAGGCAGTAACTTATGCGCAAATAAACTTGGGAAAGGTATTAATCCACCCCTTCTCTCCAGTTATGATTTAAATAACAGGACAGATTGGGTTCTATAGCCAGAGCAGGTAGTGGTAACCTGTTGCGGGATAATTAAAAGAAATGCCTACCTAAGCGCTGTGGAGCGCATTCAGGGCACAGTGAAAAAAAATCATTGTTGACCATCCACTGCATGGAATGGGAAGAGAGAGAGTGGGGCTGACGACCATGTGCAACTCTCCCTCACTTAAATCCAATTAAAGCGCAAGTCCTGACTTATATCTAGAAGTTGTGGTCTTCCTCGCACGCGAGGGACGAACATTATATATATATATATATATATATATATATATATATATATATATATCCAAGTGAATAAGGAACGAAGAAAATTTTTCACCGTCCAAAAGATTAATTTAAAACAGTGCTCGATATATAATATAGAGGTGTGAATGTTTTTTATAAATTATAGTTTAGAACATGTACAAATTTTTATCCACTACAAAAGTGTACATTTTGTTTCGACATTGAAATTACAATGACCACCTGTACACTTTTGTAGTGGATAAAGATTTGTATATGTTCTAAACTATAATTTATAATATATATATATATATATATATATATATATATATATATATATAGATAGATAGATAGATAGATAGATAGATACGGAAATGTTGTAAGATAGATAGATAGATAAATAGCTAGCTAGCTAGCTAGCTAGCTAGATAGATAGATAGATAGATAGATAGATAGATAATTATTATTATTATTATCATCATTAAAACAAACAAATAAATTATACAATAAAAAATTACAAAATAGCATCCCAGTATTACAATATATAACAAATATGAACAAGGCGAGAACCAAAAATTCAAATCTTGGAATGCTCAGTTCATTATAAGAACCTGATGATAGGATAGGATAGGATCGGAATGTCTGAGTGATACTATAAGCGTAGGATAATATATATACTCTTACGAAGATACATTTATATATAAAAAGAAATATTAATAAAGTCCACAATAAAGCTAAAAGTTATAGTAAGGGATTCTACTGAGTCCTATTTGTTATTACAAAAAGGTTTTAATTCATGAAGTAGTTGTTAAATAGATAAAATAGAAATAGAACCTTTGGAAGATTCTAGATAATTCCAGTATATTCCAGAAAAATCGAGATGATTCGAGAAATATGCAAATTAGGTGTTAGCCCTTATAACAAATGGTTTTCTGAAGAGAGTAGTCTGTTGTTAATAGGATTTTCTGATAATATCAACTCTGGGCCGATTCAAGATTTGTATATCCAGCCGAAAGAATCTCTAGGAAAAGTTGCCGACCAACTAAAAGCTGAAAGAGAACCTGATGGAACTAACTGGGTAAATAGAAGTTTTTGACTCTATCATTGACCAAACAAAAAATTATTCTTTATATACACATTTGAGGATTTCCAAAATTAGTACTTCAAATACTCGCTAGCCCAACATGTAAAAATTACTTCACCCACTCCTTACCTCTCCCTTATATTAACATTGAGCAATTCGGGGAATGAAGAGGTTTAGTGCAGCACCCAGACTGCAATACAACAGTCTTGTGAATTACTTTAACCCGCGGGAAAAATACACAGACATTGTGAAAAAAATATACGAGGGACAAATTGAAAACGGAAACTCGACGCACTAAACCAGTGGTTCCCAACCTTTTCGCGACCCCTAACCTAAAAGTTTGAAACCCATGCGACCCTCTATTTCGGGCTTACTATCATCAGCTTAATTTTCTTTTTATTTTCTGTGTAGGACAGGGAAAAATCATCTAAAAATATTTTAAAATTCTGTAATTATTTATTACCAAATTAAAGCACATTAGTCCAACCTGAATTCACAAAAAGAACATATATTTTTTAAAATAATATTATCATAGGTTTAAAAAGCTATCCAACCCAACTAGTGAGATGCCTGATGTTGCATTTCAGCAGCAAGCTTTGAAATTTATGGCCGAGTGTTTATTACAAACCAGTCTCACGTCATCTCCAACATCCAATCTGTTCCTATTTTTTGTTTTTATATTGACAAGAGTGGAAAATCCTGCCCTACACAAGTAGGTTGAAGCAAATGGAACAAGGACACGTAAGGCTATCATGCTGACATTGGAGTAAGACTGATACATAGCACACCAGAATTGAGTCACGGATTTCACCTTGAAGAGATCACGAGCTGAAGAGTCGTTCATTAGATCCAGAAATTCATCTTGGATATCATCTGTGATACTGGACACATCAAGCTCAGTGCAAAATGGGTTCCTTACCATGGCCTCCTGTTCTTGTGATATGCATTAATGTTTTTAAGGCTTAGAAACAATAACCTTCAAAACGTTTGTCATAACTATCACTTTGCAGCTAAAATAGCTAAAAAAAAAAGTAAGAGCTTGAAAAATGTAATTGATGAAAGACAATTAATGTTATCCCAAGGCTAACAACAAGGCTAACAAGGCGAAACGCTCCCCTGCTAAGGTGTCGCGATTCCCCTGCCAAGGTTTGCGATCTCCCAGGAGGTCTCGACCTACTGGTTGGGAACCTCTGCACTAAACGAAGCATTAGAAATATCAGCAAACGATATCGTTCCAAAAGAAAAACAGACGTAGAAAGAAAAATGAGTGGAACACAGATGAGATTCTTGGCATGATTCAAAGGAGACAGAAAACAATGTCAGGACGTAAAACGGAATACAGGAACCTACACAAGGAAATAAGAAGTAAATGCAGATAGACTAAAGAGGAATGGCTCTATGACAAATGTGCAGAAAAAGGACTGAGCACAACTAATAAAAATAAATAATAAAGCATAAAAATAAAAGAGAACTGACAGCACAAAAGACATGCTCTTCAACAGAATGCATAAAATCCACGGATGGAACGCTCATATACTTCAGCGGTCAGAAGAATATATAGGAGTTTTTTCCTCGACAAAAGAGAGCAACCGACTATACAAAGAAATACTGACGTCTAGGAAGCTGAAATGAACAAACTGATTAGAAACAAATCATCTGGACCAGACGCCATTGTAATAGAGATGCAGGCAGCCTTAAACAATTTCAGCGTAGACATAATCACAGAAATTATAAATGAAATCTACAACAGCGGCGATATTCCATGAGTCCTTGATTTTCATAGCACTGCCTAGGAAGCCAGGTGCATGCATATAAATGAAATCTACAACAGCGGCGATATTCCGTGAGTCCTTGATTTTCATAGCACTGCCTAAGAAGCCAGGTGCATGCGAACGTGATCTCCACCAAACAATCACGTAACAAAACTCAGCATCCGAATTCTGATGAATACAGCACACAGCAGAATCAGACCAAAAATAGAACAAGAACAGTGCGGTTTTCGTAAAGGAAACCGGAACAAGGAATTTGATATTTATATTAAGAATGTTATCAGAAAGGTCAATAGAAATGCAGAAGGACCTCTACCTTTGTTTCACAAACTACTCAACAGGTATTCGACAAAGTACGCCAAAATGACCTGGTAGAGACACTCGGCAATCTTGACATAATCGTAATAGACATTCTAGCAATCAAGAACATGTATTGGCAGTAAACTTTCTGCACTACAGACAGGAAACTAGTTTAGCAGCTATCGGTAAGTTAAGTCCCATACGTAATATTTTCCTTGTTTTGATTTGCTTGGCCTTTAGGGAAACACATTTTCAGTTGACTGTTCTTACATTCAGTATTTGGAAATTGGCTATCGATATATTAAAATCCGAAGTGGAAGCTGTAATGACCAAACTGAATAGAAACAAAGCAGCAGGACAAGACACCATTGGAATAGAGATGTTGGAAGCCTTACACAATTTTGGCGTAGACAAAATCACATAAATTATAAATCAAATCTACAACAGTGACTAAATCCTGGAAGACCTAAGAGATCGATATTCATAGCATTGATATGAACTTAGTTGGCATTGTTTGATTCCTGTGGGCATGAAATTTTGACAGTGATAGATCACCTTTGTTTAATTTCAAGGTGAAAATGCGCAAAAACTGACAGCTCTGTTTTTGACATATATACAGTGACTGATTAAATAATACTGAGCGATGAGAAATCCTTGAATGAAAAAAAAAAATTAAATAATTGTGATAATTTTTTTTTTAACTTGACATGAAATTGAAAAAAAAATTATATGTGATTCTTATTTTGCAATTGGACTTGGTATGAATTAAAAAAAAGATATTCAGACACTATAACCCTGGTAGAAGGGATTTTGTTTTAATTGAATATTTGTGATGATAAACATTCACACTTTCCAGAGCCAAAGCGTCCAAGGTGTTTTGCTTGTCGGGATGCTGTGTTATGATGAATACGTGCGTAAACCCACGCCAGAGAGTTCGCCGTCTCGTCAGCTGCGTCCTCGCAAGTTTGGTCAAAGAAAGGAATATTCTTCGACCTATCATTTTATGCCGAGTGAGAATGAGACCGACGGCGATGATTGGTGCGTCGGCAATGGCTTTTTGTCCATAAAAAAGGTCTGAGACAATGGCTGGAAGGAAGTTTTTTGTTGCGACCCTAGTGACGTGCGCAACTGAGAGAGAGCATTGAGTTAAGACTCTGTTTATATTTGTCTGGTAGCTTCAAACCCACGAGTGAAGCGAGCGGTGGAACCGAACCCAAACAAAAATTTACTCTTTAACTACAATATTGGTGTGTATAAAAACGGTGAAACTTAATTAAAAAAAAAAAGAGAGAGAGAAAAAGAAAAGAAGGAACTAAAAGAAACTGTAATACCCGTATCGAGACAGTGCATTTTCTTTCCTTACCTTTTATCGAAAAATTAACGTGCATGCGAAATGTATAATAGACAAATTGCATGAGTAGAATTAACTACTGAAGTATTTATGTCCATTGCAAGTAATGGACAAAAAGGTCAAGGGAAAGATGTGGCAGGGGTGATATCACTCCTAAAATGATAATAATGTTAGTAACAATAATAAAGGTGCATATGGCGTAAAACAGAAAACACCAAGGGAAATAGAAGCCTCTTCGAATAACCAAGAGGTTGATAAGCCGTAAAGTCTTTAAAATAATAATGTTACGGAAAGATTAATTAAAACACGAAATATTTTTTTAATGTGCAAATGTAGCAGATTACTAATTGAAATATTAATTCTATTTATAAACAATACACACGATATTTTGTGAAGTTGACAAAGAAAAATCTAGAACAATGACATATGAAACCTAAGACGGCCGATGGATGGACAAAGAGTAAAATGTCCTGTTTGAGATTTTTAATTTCAAATCGGGTTAGCGAAGATTTATTTATAGAAGATGAATAAATAATAAAAATGCCTGTCACGAATCTTGCGAGTGTCAGGAGATGGGTCACAGTCAGATCACATGCGATATCGGACTTTTTCTCAATAAAAAGACAGACCTTAAGTTGTTAGAAGGAGTTGGTAGTGGGCTGCCGAGGAGGCACTTGGGTCCGAGATTGAGTAGGTAATGGTTTGCCAGAAGAGAAGTTGGGGTTTTGACTATCTTTGAATGCAGTCGAACGAACCAGAAAGGGTTAAACGAAAGCCACATCTCTCCTATACAGAATTTATTTAAAGTATTTTCTTTTGTTTGGTTATAATTCATGTACAAGAGGCATTTAATTTTTTGCAACTACGATTTTTTTCGTTTGTATTTATATAATAAAACATTTGTTTTCGCAAAATCGAATCGACTTGGTTATATTTATTTTTCTGTTAACGCGATTCTCACCCAACGAACTTGCAGGTGGACCAACGGAGAGCTTCGGATTTCTACGATTTGAAAACTGCTCTCCAGGATCAAAAACTACAACGTGGCTGAAGAGTGGCATCAAATGGACATTTGGAACCGCAGGCTCAGGTCTAACCTGTAATACTGGACCATACAGGACCAACGACCGGTTTTGTAAAGTACGTTGTCCGTGAGGTCAGGATACGGTGTTACAAAATAACCTTGTTAGGTCGGGTTTCTCATATGGCTATCATGCAAGCTGTCGAACTTACCCAGGAATTCGTTAACTTTATCAGATTTCACAGACTAGCGCTACACAATCAGAAATATTATAACTCATAGTAGAAACAACATTCCTTGAAAACTCCTAAGAGTAGGAACATTTAAATTGGTCAAATTATATAATTCGAAAAATTAAAAATAATAATCTGTTAACTTTATACTAATTAGTACAGAATCAACGAGTTTGCTAAAAACCGAATATGTCGGTAGTTAGAACAGAAACTAGTTTAGAAGTAAAATTCTTTAGGACAACTGCAAGGATATTATCGAGTCTGCATGACTTGTAGGAATTAATTTTGAGAAGACAGCAGAAACTCTAAAATGATATAACACAGTAGAGTCACAGTTCTGCGAAGAAAGCTACGCGAAAATGATTTCAGATGTGTCATGAAAAAATTGAAAGAGAATTTATGAGCAAACCGTTCTTCTTAATCATGAGAAAATGATAACACTTCAAATTGAGTGAACACAGAAGCAATTGAGGACATACCATTGGCATGGAACAGGCTTGCCTCCCAGAGAGTAAAACACTACGCCTCCTTGGCTTCACACTCTGAGCGGACCTCAAGTGGAATGACTATATCGAATCCATTGCTAAATCCGCTGTTATGAGAGTCAGCTCTCTGTGCAGGATCCTGAAGTTTTTTTTTCAGTCTGAATCTATCCTGCACATATATAAATCTACCATCCGCCCGTGTATTGAATACTGCTGCCACATCTGGTCGGGTATCCTTGCTATTCTCCTCGGGGTTCTTGACAAAATACAACGCAGAATCTGTAATGTGATCGATACCAACTTGGCAGACCGGCTGCAGTCACTCTCTCACCAGTATAAATACTTTCACGGCTTCTGCTCAGATGAACTTAGATCACTGATGCTCCCTAGGTACGAATTTGCACGAGATACTAGATTAGCAACTAGGTCCCATTCTTTTACAGTGAAACCGATAAAATGTAACCGCAATTTCTATTCCAACAGCTTCTTTTCTCGCTCTTCCCGCCTGTGGAATTCCTTTCCACATACTTGCTTCCCCGACAGCTACAATCTCCAGGAGTTTAAATGTAAGGTCAATAGACACCTCCTAACACACGAACTCGCATCCATTCTCTCAAACACTCTTCTCATCTACATCCTTACCCGTCTATCACCCTCATTCTGCCATTTCCTATATCTAAACACTCTCTTTCTTCACCTTCCCCTATTTAACCCCCTGCGCAATAGTGGCAGTAGAATGCCTTGCTTGGGGTGAAAGGATAAAAAAAAATACCATTATTTAACACACAGCGAAAAGTTAAAAATGTAAAATGTCAATAATTTACTGATGACTTCCTATTTATGCACAGACACAGACACACGAGCACACACACACACACACACACACACACACACACACACTCTCTCTCTCTCTCTCTCTCTCTCTCACACACACACACACACACACACACATACACACACACACACACACACACACACATATATATATGAATTTTTGGAGGTGCAAAATGTGTATACCATTTTAAAAACAAGGAATTTATTAAGTGTCTTTCGTCCAAAATCTCATCAGGAGAAAAATATTGTCAGAAAATAAAATTAAACGAAATGAACAGCACCAACAAAAATGAGGAGAAAAAGAAGAGGGAAACACGATGAAATATATATATATACTTATAACGAGGTGAGGGGAATTCACATGTAAATAATTAGCAAGGGACAGTTAAAACAAAATATCCCCCAACAAATTTAGAAACTTTACAAAATCTTTCTGCCGGCAGAGAGAAGGTTTCCGAAATGATATAGAGACTGATTTCAAAATCTTTAAATGATTATTGAAATCAGACCTATGTATAATTTTGAACCACTATTTCTTATACGACTTGGCACAGGCTATATTCTCTACAAGATGTTCCATATTTGTAGAAGGAAGGCAACACATGTTACCTTTTTTGCCAAGTCGTATTTTAGAAGGCACATGCTGATTAATTCTTGTTTCCAAATGTAAGGTTGTACGCCCCACATAACAAACAACGTACTGGCAATTAAATTCAAATACCAAATTACTTAATTCAAATACCAAATTACTTAATTCAAATACCAAATTACTTAATTCAAATACCAAATTACTTAATTCAAATACCAAATTACTTAATTTGATGTAAGGCAATTCCTCCTTACGAAACGACGGAAACGCAGACCTAGTCCGAAAAATACAACGCAGAGCAACAGACGGAAAACAACCAGAAACCGACTTGTTGATCTGTTTAACTAAACTTTGGCCCTTATCCCCTATTTCAAGGAACCTTCAAATAAACCGGATACTTAGAAGGCCTTAGGACTTTAGGAGAATTAAATTCCCTCGTCTTCGTATTAATATAATAATTAATAAGTGCTTCTGGATAGCCATTACATGGAAAATCTCCCTGATATTCTCCAATTCAGATTCCAGTCTAGTCGGAGAACAAATTATTAGCGCCCTTTGCACCAAAGTTTTAATAAGACTAGTTTTCCTTGATGTAGGTGTAAACGCACACTAATTTATATACAGGCCAGTAAAGGTGGGTTTACGATAAATACTCGTAAGGAAACCCCCTCTACTACGCTCAACAACAATGTCCAAAAAAGACAAACAATAATCCTTCTCCACTTCCATAATGAAAGATAAAGCCTTGTGTAAGGATTTAAGCCTATTAAAAAAATTACAGCCTCACTTCATCAGAAAAAGTAGCAAAAGTATCATCAACGTACCTAAAATAAATAAAGGTTTAGACACTTTGCCAAAGAGCAACGACTCGTAGTAGCCCACAAAAATATCAGCTAACGCAAGGCCAAGGAGACTACCCATCTGGAACCCATCCACTTCTCTATTATGACATTTTCAAAGATTAACTCTAAGGAACTAGTACAAAGTATCAAAAGTTCGGCAAATACATCCCTAGCAAAAGGAGATGGGGTAATGTCACCCTCATACAACGAGTCAGAACAAATATCAATCATCTTCTTTAATGGTAAAAAGTCTATTGATATTTCAAACCCTAAATATGTTAACATTTAGAAATAAACATAAAAATAATCGAATAGACAAAGACATAATTTAAACTGATACTTTTGACAAAAATGTGTGAGAAAAAAAATAGAATTCTCACCAGTGACGAAAATTGGATCATGTATGACAACTCCAACCTACCCAAATATTAGTTGTCACTACGGAAACATGAGTCTGAAACCACAAGACCACATCTACACCCACGCACTGCCATACTCTGTATCTGGCGGACTAGTCGACAAGTGGTTCACTATGATTTGTACCAACGGGTGAAACTGTGCATCTGTACTCGCAACAGTCACTGAATCAGAAGGAGCCAGCATTGATAATCTCAAGGGTGGACTGTTTCTCCATGACAAAGTCAAACCTCATCTGACGCGGGTCGCTAGGGATACTATACGGCACCTTTGCTGGGAAACACTGTTTCGTTTACTTTACTCTCCTCACCTTGAGGAAACAGATTGGCACAAAAAAAAGAAAAATAATTTTTTGGAATGTACAAACTTTGCACACAAAACTCGGAAACTTTCACACCTTGATGTGAAATGTTTTTCGGCAAATAGCAAACTAGGAAACATCTAAAAAAACAAAAATTCAAATAATCTTTAACTATATATATATCAACTTCCTTTTACAGACCCTTTTCGCGAGCCGACGCAAAGTTTGTTTGTCGTCCAATAGGAAGCCCAGAATTAAATCCGGGTGTGAATTCCCAAATGACCTGTTTGGAAACCCAGAAAATGAAATAAAAGGACGAGACAAGACGAAGGTCGCAGTAGCGAAAATACTCTCTCATCTTTTTCTTCACTGTTCACCAATCTACTTAATAACTGGTCCGGTACCCTAAAGACTAAGCGAAGACTTCAAAAACACCCCTAAACAAATGTTCACACATACATACATACATACGTACGCATAAACTCTTTCCAACAATTAGTACTATGAACATTTTAATGACCTTGTACCAACCAAAAGACATGACTTTTATTTGTAAAAACATTAATTGATATATATATATATATATATATATATATATATATATATATATATATATATATATATATCATCGCTCATTCAGTTAAAATGTATTAGAGCGCTCTAGCTATTGGGCGCGTATAATGATATGCGCTAAAAAGTCTGCCTACATCCACCGAACGCCCATAGCCCAGGGGTAGAGTCGCCGACTGACGCCATTTCGGTCGGGTTTCTATCCTGGGTAAAAAAGCAATCGGAGTCTAACCGTACTGATGAGCTGTGATACGGCGAAACAGATCTGTCTGCGGATGACAATATATATATATATATATATCCTCTTCTCTACAATCATATGTTTGTTTCAATGTTGGGATCATCTCCTGATGGCTCTTTCCTCCTGATGAAATGTTGGGGTCCCAACATTGAAACAAACATATGATTGTAGAGAATAGGACATATATAGAAATATTATGCACATGTTCTAAAACATAATTTATAATATATATATATATATATATATATATATATATATATATATATGCAAAGAATTGTTGTTTCTATATACAATTTAATTTTCTTGTTTTGTACCCCTCTTATAGTGGGCTATTTACTAACAAGACCAAATCAAACTAATCTGTTTCAACCCACATACACTTCACTACATCGGATAACTCGCTATAAGTCTATGGAGGAAAGAAGAAAGTTACCCAAGACTTAAAGATGTTATGATTGCAGTGATTGGGAAAAATACTACCAGGATCTGTTTTCCAAAGCATCCCATGGTTAAATAAATAGAATAAAACATAAAATTTTTCAAGAGAGCACATAATCACACATAAAGACTGAGCGATGACATCAAAGTCACTCTTAAACAAATTTTCACACATACATACATACGTACGCATAAACTCTTTCCAACAATTAGTACCATGAACATTTTGACGACCTTGTACCAACCAAAAGACATTACTTTTATTTGTAAAAACATTAATTGATATATATATATATATATATATATATATATATATATATATATATATATATTAAATTGTTTCCCAAAGCACCCTTGATTGGTTGGTTTAGTAGTAGTAATAGTAGTAGTAGTAATAGGCCTCCGTCGGTCAGGGTTGACCATGGGTAGCATCCTAGTTGTCTGCGTGGCTGGAGCATCGGCGTCTGTGACTGTAGAAGCCGATGCGGGGGTGACACTTTTTGTTGCGGGGGCTGCATTTTCTAGTCCGTCGGAGCTGTCATTTAGCTTTCTGAGAACCATTTTTGCTTTATCTCCACGGCGACTTGTGTTAGTTGCTCCTCTCTTGATTTGAAGTGTTAGGCCAGGGTTCCTCTCCATTTGATCCGGATAACTGCTACACTCTCCCATGACTCTGTGTTGATGCCCATAGCTTTCATATCGCGTTTTATGATGTCACGATACCGCAGCTGTGGCCACCTAGTGGGTCTTTTTCCAGAGGCTAGCTCTTCATACAGGAGGTCTTTTAGAATGCGACCGTCTGGCATGCGGTGGACATAGTCTAGCCAGCAGAGTCTCCGCTGTTTAAGGAGTATGAACATATTAGGCAGACCCACGCGAGACAGAACCTCAGTGTTGGGCACCTTGTCTTGCCATGAGATTCCCAATATACGTCGGATAGTTCTCACGTGGAAGCAGTTCAGACCTTGAAGTCATTGAGGTTAGTTTGAATCATTAGAAATTATAGATGAAGTCTACAACAGTGGCGAAATCCCATAAAACTCATTATCAGAGTTTGGATGAACAGAGTGCGCAGCAGAATCAGACCGGAAATAGGACAAGAAGAGTGCGGTTTCGTCAAAGACACTAGAAAAAGAAACGTGGTATTTATGTTCTGAGTGTTATCAGAAAAGGCAACAGAAATGCAGAAGGACGTCTACCTGTGTTTCAACGACTATCCAAAGGCATTCGTCAAAGTACGCAACAAAACCTGATACAGACGCTTGGCAACCTTGACATAATTGAGAAAGGTCTTAGAGTAATCAAGAACCTTTACTAGCAGCAAACTGTCTGCATACGCACAGAAAACAAGTTCAGCAGGTACACAAAGATTGAAAGGGATTTAAGACAAGGATGTGTCTTCTCCCCAGATGTATTCAACCTATACAGCGAAACCATTCTGAGAGATCTGGAATCCTGCAGGAAGTGAAAGATTAATTTTATATTATGAAATTATAAATTAATTATAAGTTCACAAAATTGATTATAAATGTCAATATTTTTCGATTTTGATCAATATAATTGTTTTTGAAAAATCTAATGAACAAAAATCTATGAAAAGTATCCCCACCAAATACTTTCTGATTTTTTGTACCATTTTAGGAAAAAACATTTTTATGTAATCAACTGCTGCCTAAAAATCAAGTTACAGTATTTACATTATTCGGATTATTGTTCTCATCTTTGTTGCCATTTGTACGACGTTTTGGCCGTTGTACGCTCCGGCCTTCTTTAGGTGCTAGGAATTTCGAACCGAACCCTTAATCACTGGGGTATATCATTCTCATTCATTGTGTAGTAATCGATTGGAACTCATGAGTTATCTTCTTCATACCCTGCAAGTTACTTCTTTACCACTGCTGTAGCCTGGTATTGAACTCACTACTCTTTTGGTCAAGTCACATGAACTAAGCAACGTCTATATACACTGGGCCATGTGTTCTTAAGGACATGAACAATTTAATTTTTGGAACTTATAAACGTAATGTCCAGTAACCATTTTTACTAGAGTTCATATTTCAATTTTCGATGTTAATAGTTTTCTGTCGTATTTTTAATGTTAATGGTTTTCTCTAGTATTTTTTACCGGTGCTCATATTGGAATTTTTTACACTAATGATTTTCTCTGTCACACCGTATTACTGGTTCCCATATGGTGTTCATCTCTATGCTTGGTCGGCTTAGGAGATTTTTGAAGCCTAGCATATGCGCCGATTTTTTAAGTTATGTAGTTTGCAGTAGCGTTCGTTATCTATTATTTCAACTTCATCCCATAGGGGGCGGTGATCCCCTTTCTCCCTCCACATGTGATCAGCTACGCCTGATTTTTTTTTATCTCCCCTCGTGTTACAGCCTTGCGATGTTCTTGTAGCATTACCTTAAGGGGGCGGCCTGTCTCTCCTTTATATTTCTTTCCACAAATACACACAGTCCTTGGACATATCCTCCTCTATTGGGGGGTCTTACTTAAGGTAAGGCTACAAGAACATCGGAAGGCCGTAACACGAGGGGAGATAGAAATACTAAATACTAACTCATCTCAGAAAAATAGGCAAATACTAAAAATCGAGTTCTTATTCTGGGGTTGGCTACTATCTACTGCACAACAATGCATCATTGATCTCTACAGAAATGAAAACGCTTGTTTTATTATTCTGTACTTTTCAAATATAGCAATATATTCTTTTCATCTTTCCCTAGGAGAAAACGTTTCATCAAATTTTGAATGAATAATATAATGAATTTAATGTATCTTAAACAATTCACAAAATTCATTTCATGATATCTTTTATGGCCAGAAGAATGTCGTATTATCATGTTATCTTTTAACATAATATCTCATATTAGTTTCTTATAAAGTCGTATATTATATTCCTCCCAGACGTGATCATGTGCAAAGTAGGCATCTACGCAGATGACACCACAATTTACTCCCGCATCAGTAAGAAATCCGGCGAGGCGGACAAACATAACCTCACTGCTGATCTTGAGAAGGATCTACATTCTGTGGTGGATTGGGGTAAGAAGTGGCTTGTAAATTTCAAGGTGCCTAAGACCAAGCTGCTGTCTGTCAATCATCACAGGCAACCTCTCCTGCCTCCCATAAGCACGCACCAAGTTTCACTGAGAGCAATACACTGCGCCTCCTCGGCCTTACCCTCTCTTCCAATCTCAAGTGGAACTATTACATTGAGTCCATAGCTAAATCCACTGCTAGGAAAGTTGGATCATTGTTTTGAACCAGGATGTTTTTCCGCCTGAATCTATCCTGCATATCTACAAATCAACCATCCGTCCGTGTATGGAATACTGCTGTAATATATGGTCAGGCGCTTCCGCAGTTCATCTCAGTGTTCTTGATAGGCTCCAAAGGAGAATCGGTAATGTGATAGGTACCGACTTGGCGGCTCGACTCCAGCCACTTTCCCACGGACGGGAACTTGACTCTATTTCTTTCTATACCACCCTGTATATGTTTTCCTTTCTCTTCACCTTTGCAACTGTCATCACACCTGTATCCTTAACTGGTTCGTCTTTCTCTTTACTCTCATCCTATCTAATTTATTTACTCTCATGTAGCCCCCTGCCCATCAGTGGCGTTACCATCTTTCTCGAGGTGATACGATTAAAAAAAACTTATATTATCTTCTTATAATATATCTTATGTTATATGCTTATAATATAAATCACGCACTCACAGACTTAATCACAAATGTAACAAATGACACGAGTTCCACAATAGTATATAAACACACAAATATTGAAAATTATAAGAAAATCCAGACAAGCCCTGATGAGTGAGCGCATTGTCATATGCTCCCGAAACCTCAAAGTCGATATGACAGAAATAAGCCGATCAGTTAAGTGACGATTTTTCTATAGTAATTCAATTAATACCCCATCTAGGTCTCTGATATCAAGCAATTTAATGCAAAGCCTGCTTTATTTAAATGCATTTCTACCAGTAAACAATTGAAACTCAGCAGTTTTGGCTTCAAACAAACTTCCAACTTAACACTTTATATATATATATATATATTGATACATATTTTTTAATCCTTTCTCAGCTTTCAGCTTACATCAGCCATTATCAAAGATGATAATTATATTAAGTGTATTAAACAGTTGACGAACCATAGTGGTAGTCTATTTTTGTTTGCATGAAAGATTTTCAAAGCAACGCTGGACACTGGAAGCGAAAATCGCACTACATCTTATGACGTCACACATGACCACCCGAGAGTGGACGCAAGAAGTATTAAGTATGGAATGGCATTGGGATAACAAATCGCTTCTTATATGTCAATATTGTGATTTTTTTTTCTTCTTTCAATGATAATGCTATTAAGCTTATCAGACGATATGAAAAAAATTTACGTAAAATAAACAGACAAAACTTGTCTATATTATTTAATGAAACATGCATCAGTGAAAAGATGCTGCCTAAATACACACAATATATATGTGTGTGGAGTGAGTGGTTTTGTGTGTGTGTGTGTGTGTGTGTGTGTGTGTGTGTGTGTGTGTGTGTGTAGTAATGTTCTTATCGTTTAAAATTAAAAACATTTTTCGCTACAAGAGCTGTCGTGTTTTAGTGCTATATTCCGCAACAGATCGGGTGATATGTAATTGCAAGAGTTAGGAAATTATATATAAAGAAATTTGAACCCATTGTTCCCTTCTTCTAGTGGTTGTGGCTAAAGATTCAAATGAAAAGATAACAGTGGCTAATGGTATGGGATTGGAGAAATTTGAGAGGTCACGACAAAGTCATAAACTTAAGCGATGTCTAAGGGAATCGATTAGTTGTTAGATGTGGGCGAGAGATATTGCGAGGTCAAGAAAGGCGTAGTAGTTATATTCATTGTGGGGAAAATATATATATGCCCAAATGGTTACAGACACAAGTTCGAATCTATTCATAGTCTATTTGACAGGGAAGTGATTTCATGATATCATCAACTTTGGAAGGCAATCCTAGAATGCCACACAATTGCTAATTGTCCGAAGACAATTCTGAGCTTTGACCCAAGCCCTGTGATTCAAACTGTATGATGGAATTTTTGGTTGATGCTACCGCTGTCAAAAGTCACAAATCCGTAGTCACTGCATTCTCATTATCTTTCTGTAGAACCACCTATCTGTTGCTTAAAGTAAACCAAGAATAGTTATTGTTATTGATTCTACATTATGTTGCAGTATTACAGTTAAACCAAAATGACTATAAGATATATTTAAAACAACGCAGGTAACAGATGTTTAGAAAATGCAATTATAATAAATTTGCCTCCATATTCATTCTATAAATTTAATAGAGACCTCGACATTTTACTTTTTTTTAACCTGTGCGTTGTGGTGCAGTGGATATCGTTTCAGAACGCGAAACCGGAGGAGCGATTTCAAATTGCATTCACTTATGCACAAATCCCCTTCGGAAAGGTACTAATCCGCTTCTTCCTTCTAGTCATGGGTTAAATAACATAACATTAGTAATGGCAACCTACTGCGGGATGAACGTCTGCCCAGTCAGTCATGTCTCTTTCGAGACATGATCACCCAAGCGTGTATTACGTATGGCACTTAAATGACTGATTCAATAAATGCTTTAAAACTACTGTCAAATTATTGAATGAAGGAAACTCTCTCTCTCTCTCTCTCTCTCTCTCTCTATATATATATATATATATATATATATATATATATATCAGAAGTTACTTAAAGGTCTTAGAACACGTTCATCCATGATTGTACGATCCTAGTAGGTATTTATTGACATGGTTTCACTTGGACATAATTTCATTTCTTTCATTTAGTAATTCATTTTTGTCTGGAAACAGCATAATAACCACTCTATTCTCCTGGCCTAATCTGCATATTTTACAACCGTTGTAAGGTTTGGCTGTTTTTAGTTTGCTCCAAGTTTTATCGGGGTCTTTTTCATATCTTAATTTTAATTTCCATTCGTGGATAGTCAGTTTTGTACACTTTTTATGTTTTCCATTTTAAAAGTAGACTTATGGTTATTCCATCTGACTTTAAAATTGTCTTTGGTAAATCCTAAATATGTTTTGCTTTAAGCATTTATGTCATGTACTTTTTCTTTGTAAATAATCCCTTTTGTACTACGAAGTCCATTAAGTGGACATTTATTTTTCTGCCTACAGTTACATTCCTTGTTAATGATGTTTTGTACGTTGTTATTTAGGTTTCTGGCGATTGGTGTTTTTTATGTAATTTTTCTAAATTACTAGTACAGCTATAACTAATTTCATGGAATTTCTAATGTTTACAGAAAATACGCAGCTAAGAAAGGCAATAGCGCCACTAAGATGCAAGAAGTTACAACTTCGACACACGCAATCCGCCGAAAAAAATCCTCGCTCACATATTGATATTATCTTGCAGGCAAGACATGTTCGCGTTCGTTTCTAATTCCGAGGTAAGTCATGTCTTTTGTTACAAAGGCATGATGTGTGAACCGAAGCAGAAATATTATGAACAGATGTTGGAAAAACGGGAAAATTGACATTTCCGAGTCATCCCTACCTCTGCTTCACAAAATGTAAAAATCGAAACACTCTTTTTTATCGGATATCTGTGGTAAATGCGTTAATATAGTTTAGAGAAGCTTTTCCGGTGGATTAGTCATTGCCGAGAGGGCTAGGCTTTCCATAAAATGATTTAACATTGAATAACACTAATTTTATCCATGCGTTTGATAATTTTAAAGAAAATGATTTTGTTATTTTTCGGTGCTGTAAAAATAAATACGTTTTTAGGATTCTATTCCAAAATGTTAATTCATTTCAAGAATACTTTCATTATTTTTCTTTATTTCGTTTTCTTTGAATTATTTTTATCTTTTTTATTTATTATTCTCTCTTTTTCTCGTTTTTTTTTTATTTCTTTCATTTCTTTTTTCTTTTTTCTTCTTTATTTTTCCTTTTGCATTTTTCCTTCTTTATTTTTCTTTCATTATTTTTCTTTCATTAATTTATCTCTTTTTTATTATCATTCTTTTCCTGTTTATTATTATTATTATTCTATCTTTCTTCATTTCACTTATGTCCGTCTATTAAAACATTTGAACATTTAAACGTTAACGTCTGTTACCCGTGGTTCTTCTTCAAATATGACTTTCCTACTAAAGTGTAGAAGAGATAAGGAAACGGCACAAAATTATTAAGAGCTACAAAGAACAGTATATTGTCGAAAACCACGATTGCCAAAGTCCTAACTTGAGACAATACATAGACTAGGAGAAGATAATTTTACTGTCATAACAATTAAGCGGTTATCACTACCTGAACAATCAGGTTATATGTTCTTTAATTTTGCAAATCATTCATTATGAACTTCAGGACAGGGCATGGGAACACCACTCGGTATATAATTTGCATGTCAAAGTTAAAATTATAAGAAAATAATTATACAGGGAAATTATGTCCGAAACAAAGCAGAAATATTATGAATAGATGTTGGAAAAACAGGAAAATGGAGATACCCGCATCACTTCCTTCCGACCCTCTCGAAATGTAAAAATCGAAAGACTCTCGTACATCGGGTACATCGGGTGTCTGTGGTAAATGCTTTAGTATTGTTCTGAGAACTCCCTTCTTCAGTAGCTTAGTGAATGCAGAGAAGGCTAAACATTTCCGTAAACTAATTTAACATTGACAGACAATAATTTTATCCATATGTTATTTCATAATTTGAAAGAAACATATTTTGTTATTTCTCGGAGCTAGAAAAATAAATAAATACTTTTTGGGTTCTGTTCTAAAATGTTAGTTCATTTCAAGAATACTTTCATTATTTTTCTTTCATTTATTTTTCTTTTTTTCCTACATTTTTCCTTTTTTATTTTTTCCTTTTTTATGTTTATTTTTTCTTTATTTTTTCTTTATTTTTCTTTCTTTATTTTTCCTTTTTTATTTTTTATTTTCAATTTTCTTTTTCTTTCTTTATTTTTCACTTTTTACTTTTCCTCCTTTATTTTTCCTTCTTTATTTTCCTTTTTTATTTTTATTTTTTATTTTTCTGTTTTTATTTTTCCTTTATTTTTCTTTCTTTCTTTTTTGTTTTTTATTTTTCCTTATTTATTTTTCCTTTTTTATTTTCCTTTTTATTTTTAGTTTTTAGTTTTCCTTCTTTGTTTTTCCTTTATTTTTCCTTCTTTATTTTCCTTTTTTATTTTTACTTTTTATTTTTCGGTTTTTATTTTTCCTTTATTTTTCCTTCTTTATTTTCCTTTTTTATTTTTATTTTTTATTTTTCCTTCTTTGTTTTTCCTTTATTTTTCCTACTTTATTTTCCCTTTTTTTTTTATTTTTCCTTCTTTATTTTTCCTTTATTTTTCTTTCTTTATTTTCCTTTCATTGTTTTTCTTTATTTATTTTTCTTTCATTACTTATTCATTTTTTGTCGTTTATTGTTTTATTATTTTATCTTTCTTTATTTCATTTATGCCAACCCTGTTTCTATCTATTCAAATATTTCAAATTTAACGTCTGTTACCTGTGGTTTTTCTTCAAATCTGTCATTCCTTCATATTTTTTAAAATCATTTCGCTCCAAGCAAGGCAATAGCGCCACTAAATTGCAAAAAGTTTATTAAGTGTGAATGAGTCTGAGAAAAAAAATGGTAAAAGAACAGGAATTCACGATTGACTATGGCGATTAACTTTGAATCTAAATTTGTGAAAATGAAAGTTGATTGGAAAGCAAGAAATCTAGAAGTGAATTCCGCAAACGTGAAGTTGGGAATAAAACTTAATATATAGATAAAGAATGTCAACTGTAAAATGGTGAGACCTAACTGCCAATTTAGTGATACGCTTAAATACGTAAAGTCGAATTACCAAAGAAGAGAACTACTCAAAAAATTACCATGAAAATGTTTACAGAAAATACGCAGCTTAGCTGTTTTACAGCAGTGAAAAAGAGACTGAATCCGAGATGATAGGTCAGGATCGTTAACATTACAGATTTTTCTTTGTATTTTGCGAAGTTTATCTACACAGCAGATGGACCAGACCAGATATGGAAGCAATATTCAGTACATGAGCAAATGGTAGATTTATAAATGTTTAAGATAGATTATGGCAGGGAAAATTGTGGCCGCTCAACTTTTATTTTGTAAATAAAAAAAGATTGAAACAAAAAGAAAGCTTGGCTAGAAATGCTTTCAACTTTCAACTTTGGAAGAAACCCAACAAACCCTCTCAAATGCTTTTGATATATTTAAAGCGGCAAGAAGGACTTCGCCATTCTTATCTAAAGTTTGGCAAATTCTTTCAACAACAACTGTTTTTTTTAATCATATCACCCCGAGCAAGGAGGTAACGCCACTGATGTGCAGGGGGCTATGTAAGAGTGAAAAGATTTGGAAAAGAGAAAGCCGGAAACCACATCCTAAACAAGGAACAAGGGATGAGCCTCTACACCTATACAATAGACGTGGGTGGAGTGTGAACCGGGCGATAGTTTAGCCTATCTACTCCAGTGTTAATACGGTCAATGCAGTTGAATTAGACTAGCGAAAACCATATTATTTTTTTCCAGAAGAAAACTCTGCAAAGTAAGTTGTTCAGCCAATTCGAAGTTGGTTATTATCTCTAGGATTTTGCCAAAATTTGCTATAACACTAATAGGTCGATAGTGAGAAGAATAGTCACCTCCTCTCTCTCATGCTTCTTTCTCCGTCCACTCCACACTCATCAGTATTCTCATCCTTCTATTACCCACTTCCTGACAAACCCTATAACCTGTCACTTTTTCTTATAACTTTCCTTCTATGTAACCCCCTGCAAAACAGTGGCAGTAAAATACCTTTCTTGGGGGCGATATGATTGTAAAAAATAGATAGATAGATAGATAGATAGATAGATAGATAGATAGATAGATAGATAGAATTCCCTTCCGTTTACTTGCTTCCCCGACAGCTACAATCTCAAAGAATTTAAATGTAAAGTCAATAGTCATCTTCTATCTCACTAACTTGCATCCTCTCTCTCTCATGCTCCTTTCTCCGTTCACTTCACTCTCATCAGTATTCTCATACTTCTCTTACCCACTTCCTGACACCCCTATAACCTGTCCCTCGTTCTCATAACCCCCTGCACAACAGTGGCGGTAAACTGCCTTGCTTGGGGCGATATGATTATAAAAAAAATCAGATGGTTCGACCGAACTCTTAAAAAACAGAAACCACACAAAAAATTTTCCAAAAATAAAGAAAGCAAAAAGCAAGAAGCAAAAAGTTATTTATTTTAGAGTTACATTCTGGCCATTGCGTTTCGTACCCTTTTGGAAAGATAGGAATTAAACATCAGAGTCGACTGGATTTGGTAATCAGTCCTGTAGAACAACACTAAATTTAAAAAAATGTCATTACTATTTGGTTTTTGTTCATTTTTATTATAAGCTGGCGATGTTTAATGTCATTCAATCGTCTATGAAGAAACCTGCAATGATTTACAAGGTATTTTAAAGGTAGGATAGAGTGGTTATCTGTTGCGTTAAGTATACTGTCATGTCACCAATGGTAATAAAACACAATAACATATGTATCAGAATGAAATAAATAAACGAATGGCGTCATTGAGTTTTCTACTTCTTTTCTTTTCTCAAGATTATTGTCTTTAATGAACTGTTGCTAATATGATTATGTCATAGTAAAAGGCGTATACCTTCCTCAAGAAAGAGAGAGAGAGTGGAGGGAAGAGTTGAGACTGGCGTAGGTACAACACAGATCGAGCTTGTTTTTCCCCAAAAAACGAAACGTTACAAGCGGGCAAAATAAACAAGAGAATAAAGGGGAGAAGTTCGGACGTTATTTGATTGGCTGATCTCTTGAGACTGGGGGAGGGGATAAAAGACGTATCACTTTATGACGTCATCCATTTTCGCCTACGCAAAACATAAAGTACTGTGTTTCTCGATTATAACAGAGTTGACGGGATGACACTAGACAAGTGTCAGTAGAAGTCCAGCCACATCACTTGATTCGACCGTGAACTTAGGCTTGTGTAAGTCGTTTTAAGGTAAGTACAAACACTAAGGTTTGGTCTGTATCTTTCAAGTACAAAAGTCTTGAGAAAATAATTGTATCTTTTCATTGTCAAGTAAAATCGTTTGGGTTTGAGTTTTGTTTAACGGCATATCAACCTCTGTGGATTATTTAATGCAAAAAAGTTGGGGTTTTAAGGTATTTTTTAATGTTCGGTTATAGCAAGAAGGTTGATTTAGTCAGATTTTAATGAAATTCTTTTGTTTTTATTGATTTTTTATTTTAGAAAACTGAAAATGTCTTTTAGTATTGTATTCAAAAATGTTTTGCTGAGAATATTTTTTTTCCTTTCAAAATGTGTTATGGTCATATTTTCTTCAAAAATGTATTGTTGGTAATATTTTCTTCAAAAATGTATTGTTGGTAATATTTTCCTTCAAAAATGTATATTTTCCTATAAAAGTCTATTTTTATGTATATATTTCCATAAAAGTGTATTTTTATACTTTCATAGTGTTTTAACTCCAGTTTGGGGGTTAAATATTTGTCCATAGCTGGAACCCTAAAAGGTGCTACCACTCCGGCTTAGAGTGGACCTGAGAACAACAACAATTAAGACGTGGTTCTATGCTCCTCACAACCTCCCCAATCAGAGACCTTGCTGCCGGATACAGTTTCATGTCCTGCCCAGGACCAAAAGTAAAATCGGGTTGTTATTAAGGCGTCTAATTTTGGTCAGCGATTTGACCTTAGTGGATGAAAATATTTCAACCTCTTTTACTCGAGCGTCAGTCTTATGTATAGGTTTTTCTTGGCATGAGTCTGTTTGGCATTCTTTTTTTTAAATCTTTTCTCGACAAATAGCCTAAGAATGTCAAATTTTGAAATATGCAAAAATTAGACATATATCTTATAGTGTATCCCTTTTTTCAGATGGCTGGTATTAATTTTAAGTGATTTTCGAGATACGAAGAGATTTCTCAACAAGTTGGAGAGTGAACAGTTAAGAGCATGAGACTCACTTTCACAAAGATGTTTCCAACTAGCGTCCAGTTGGCAGACCAAAATGAACAAGTTGTACCTCTATACATGTCCCTCTCATCATTGGGGTGGATATTGTGTTGATATTTATTGAGCACAATATCCACACTGGAATCATCAGCCAATCAGAACCTACGGAATAGACTTGCCTAGATAGCAGAATGGAATCTCCTAGGCTGTTATATAAACCACCTACCAATCTACTGGGCAGCTCTGAGCTGTCAGTTTCAACTTCAACTGATTAATGGCTGTTGCTATCTAAGGATTCTACAGAGAATACAGTTATTTTTGTCGGGAAAAGTAGCCGAGGTGATATAATGTGGAAAATGCAGATTCCAAGATACAAGGAAAGCAAAATTGTTTATTTCGTGAGAAGTAAGCGAAATTATTAAAGCTAGTTACCTAAGTGTAGTCAAAATATTGTCAAATGGATTTTGATGATATGTGACCCCAGATCAAAATACAGCCTTAAGGATTTCCTGTTTACTGATTACTAGGAGAGCTGTGAAGAACAGGCAGACATTAACAGTGAGTAAGTTTTCTCCTTTTATATTAGAATTCAAAATAGTTAAATGATATTGCTTACATTGCTATGACGTATATAGGGAGAGGGAAATAGAAATCCCGTTCCTAACTTCAACACCCCGGTGGAAAACGAAATTCAGTGAGTCAGGACCAGCGATGAATTTAGCAGCCAAGCTGAAATAGCCTGCCACCAGAGATTTTCCAAGAAATCGTCAGTCCGAATTCGGAGAGTTGCAATTTGAGCAAAGAGCTATCGTGGTGATAAGTGTGCATGAATATTAGCGTACGACTGAAATACCGGACAACTTCGATTTTTTCGTCATTTAATATTGACTTGCTTGTAATCTTCTATTATATAAATATATATATATATATATATATATATATATATATATAGATAGATATAGATATAGATATATATATATTATGTAAGTAATTCATCGAGTTTAAATAAGTAATTCAGTAAGTAACAATTTCTCTCTATATAAATATATATATAAATCTACACCGTGTCGTTGCGGTCTTAAATCTGGTTTTTATTATTGTAATCTTGTATTTATGACACACACATATATATATATATATATATATATATATATATATATATATATATATATATATACATATAATGTAAGTAATTCATCGAGTTTTTATTAGACCATAACAGAATGCAGAAAACACTTGACGGTCGTTTCGTCCTATATAGCGCATCCACGACCAGAAATTGTAACCCAGACAGTTACGTTATTAAGCGAATGTCATATCAACTGTACCACGAACGCCGATATAGTTAAACTCGATATAGCGCCGCTCATTCACATATTCCGTGATGGAACTCTTCTGAGCTCCTTTTATCCAAATGACTGTGCCTCCCAGAGCCACGACTACTATCACCAAGCCACTCACAGTGGAGCATTATAAGTCGGTTCAAAAATAAACAACTCTTTTAAAATTGAATTAGTAATCGAATTTTTTTACTATATTGTCCTTAATTTTTATTATTTATTCAAGCAATTAAAAGCTTATCAAATTCAATAATATCAGAGTTTTATTGCATTTTTTATTTTACTATTCGGATCAGACTTTCGGAAACAGAAGCCAAATTAAAAAGAATACATTATTTATATTCCCCAATGAGTACTGCGTTTAATTAATAAAACCATTTACTGCAACAAAGATTCACGTGTAGGTGGGGTAACAGATGTAAAAAAATATACATCTTTACTAAGATTTTTAAAAAGTAATAATTTCAAAAATAATTTAATTCATTTGTGAATGAGTAATTAAAGTTTCACTAAAATCCAACAATTATTTGATTTTTGCATGAATTTCCAAATTAATGAGCTTGTCACCGGAAAAATAGTGAGTTATGTAATAAGACGTTTTTAATCGTAAACACTCGTAATGTTTTAGTTACCCGCTAACTCAAATCAAAACAAAATTTTCTTCTAAAAATTCTAAACATGTTAAAAGGGATTCAAAGATTTGTAAAAATCATTAAAAATTACTTGGATTTTTCCTCTTAATAATGATATAAACAATTTAATGGAAAAAGTTCGTTCTTATTAAGTTTGGGACATTTTTTTCTTCATACTATGCTGTTTTTTTAGCGATTTAGTTGAGGTACCTACCTTGAAAGTAAATTATTTCGCAAATCCTTTTGTTAAATTTTACGTTTTTCGCTTTGTTTACTTGAATTGCTTAAGCCCCACTGATATTTGTTCTCGATTCAATTACGTCAGTCAGTTGAGTAATAAACGAGTGGATGATCATGACTGAAAGAGAAATGACTGACTCGGCAGAAGATTTTACGCAGTAGGTTGCCACTTAACTGACTGATATTTGCTGTAATCGTCAATGAAGAAACGTACTGTTCATTCCAAACTTTCCAACAGGCCTTGGATTTTGAGCAATGCTCACATGAGTATCAATGCAGAGATAGGATTAGGCGGAATAAATCATCGACATGTTGTCTTTTGTCAGGTTAGTTAATATTCAAACCTTTTTTTTTTCCAGTCAAAAGATAAACGATTTCTTTTTTAAATCCATCCATAAATAAATATTTATTTATTTTGAATTTCTTTTCGGCATCCAGATTATTTACTGAACAGTTGACATAACGTGTATATTTTTCCTACTTCACTTGAAATCCACCCATGAATAAATCTCTTATTTATTTCGATTTTCTTTTCTTTATCCAGATTATTAACTGACCGGATGAAATAACGTGTTTATTTTTCCTACTTCTCTTGAAATCCACCCCTAAATAAATCTCTTATTTATCTCGGTTTTCTTTTCTTTATCCACATTATTAACTAACCGGAAAACCTAATGTGTATATTTTTCCTACTTCTCTTGAAATCCACCCATAAAATAATCTCTTATTTATTTCAATTTTCTTTTCTTGATACAGATTATTAACTGACCGGATAACATAACGCATTTATTTTTCCTACTTCACTTGAAATCCACGCATAAATAAATCTCTTATTTTTTTCGATTTTCTTTTCTTTTTTTTTTTTTTAATCATTTCTCCCCGAGCGGAGAGGGGTTACATGACTGTAAAAAGATTAATTAGAAGAGAGTGAGGAGTACAAACTAGTTAGAAAGGAGCAATAGAAAGCTGGGAATGCAGGTGCGATGACAGATACATAGGTGGAGAGAAAGGGAAGGTTATACGGGGGTGGGGAGAGAGCTAGAGTCCAGTGGTTAGTAGATGAGTATTGACTTTGCATTTAAATTTCTGGAGGTTGTAGCCGTCAGGAAATCAAGAATACGGGAGCGAGTTCCACAGGCGGGAAGTGCGAGAGAAGAAGCTGCAGGAGTAGAATTGTCGTCTGCATTTGGCTAAGCCGACTGTGAATGGGTGGGACCTAGTTGCCAGTCTGGTTGCACGAATAAACAGCTATTGAGGAGGCAGCAGTGACTTAAGCTCATCCGAGCAGAAGCCATGAAAGTATTTATAGTACAGACAAAGGGAGGCCACATTACGACGGTGGGGAAGTGGCTGTAGACGAGCTGCCAGATCAGTACCTATCACATTACAGACTCTCCTTTGGAGCCTGTCGAGAATACTAAGGAGAACGGCCTGGGCGCCTGACCATAAATGGCAGCAGTACTCCATGCACGGACGGATGGTTGACTTGCAGGATGGATTCAGGCGGAAAAATCATCCTGGATCGACATAGTGACCCAACCTTCTCAGCAGTAGATTTAGCTATGGATTCGATATAGTGGTTCCATTTGAGATCTGAGGAGAGGGCAAGGCCGAGGAGGCGCAGTGTATTGCTCTCAGGGAGAATCGCTTGGTCCATGCTTATGGGAGGTAGGAGAGGTTGTCTCTGATGGTTGACAGACAACATCTTGGTCTTAGATGCATTGAAGTTGACAATCCACTTCTTGCCCCAATTCACCACAAAGTGTAGATCCCGTTCAAGATCAGTAGCGAGATTATGTCTATCTGCCACGATAGGTTTCTTACTGGTGCGGGAGTATATTGTGGTGTCATCTGCGTAGATGCCTACTTGGCCCTTGATATAATCTGGGAGGTCGTTGATGAAAATAAGGAAGAGCGTCGGGCCCAGGATAGAGCCCTGTGGGACACCAGCATTCGTGCTGTAGGATGAAGAGGCATGCCCATTCAAAACGACCTTCATTTTGCGGTTATTTAAAAAAGATTGGATTAGGTCAAGCAGGCGACCGTAATACCGTAACCCCGTAGCTTGCATAGAAGGCCAGAGTGTCAAACCCTGTCAAAATCCTTGGAGATGTTCAGAGCAACCGCGCGAGCCTCGTCAGACTCATCAAGGGCCTGGAGCATGTACTCCGTCACGGTTGTTAGCAAGTCGGTCTTGGACCTGGCAAAGCGGAAGCCATATTGCCTGTCAGAGAAAAGTTTGTGGGTAGTAAGATGTTGAACTATTTCAGCATTGATTATGGCCTCGAATACTTTCCCGAATATCGATAGGAGACTGATAGGACGATAGTTGGATGGGTCCGAGGGTTCACTACAATTCTTAAACACAGGAACGACTGAATAGAACTTCCAGCATGCAGCAAATCAGGAATCAGAAAGGCAGTAGTTCACCAGTTTAGAGAGGACAGGGGAAAGTTCAGGAGCACACCTCTTAAGGTGTATCACCGGGATTCCATCGTCTCCACTCGCCTTATGGGGGTCAAGTTTTGAAATTACTCGGGATACTACTGTCGGGGTAATATATACGTCGTGCAGTTTGGCCTCAGTTCTTATAGGGAAGTCGAGTGGGTGTACTCCAGATGAGTCAAATATGTAGTTGGATGAGAATCTGCGGGCAAAGCACTCAGCTTTGTCCGCAAATGACGTGAGAACCTCAAATTCAAGGATTAAAGGAGGTATTGAGGATTTGCTATTGTTCAGCACTCGTTTGCAAATCCTCCAATAATCCTTGGAGCCGAACCGTTTGGCGTTATTTAGGGTTCTCTTGCACTCATTGCGAGCAGACGTGAATAGGCGCCTATTTTGATCAGATGAGTGTCTCCGGAATAGACGGAAGTAATGGTTCCTGTGGGCAATGGCGGCCGAGCAGGCAGGAGAGAACCACGAGAGGAATGAGGTTTTAGGCAATACTTCCTGGTAGGGATGACGTCATCAATGCCAGCTTTCACACATGACGAGACCTCAGAGGCACAATCATCAACAGTTTTTTATCCAGATTATTATCTGACCGGATAATATAACGTGTGTATTTTTCCTACTTCTTTTGATATCTACCTATGAATAAATTTCTTATTTATTTCGATTTTCTTTTCATTATCAAGATTATTAACTGAGCGGATAACATTACGTGTTTATGTTTTTTTTCTCTCTTGAAATCCACCCATAAATAAATCTCTTATTTATTTCGATTTTCTTTTCTTTATCCAGATTATTAACTGACCGGATAACATAACGTGTTTATTTTTCCTACTTCTTTTGATATCCACCCATAAATAAATCTCTTATTTATTTCAATTTTCTTTTCTTTGTCCAGATTATTAACTCAGCGGATAACAACGTGTTCATTTTTCCTACTTCTCTTGAAGTCCACCCATAAATTAATCTCTTATTTATTTCGATTTTCTTTTCTTTATCTAGATTATTAACTGACAGGATAAAATAACGCGTTTATTTTCCTACTTCTCTTGAAATCCGCCCATAAAAACAAATGTGAAACTAAACTTGACTCTTCTATCCCCTCCTCTGAGTTTTTCATTCCTGGTTACCTTCCCCTTTCCAAGAAGGACTCCAATGTCGATATGCATGGGCTTGGTGTTTGTGTCAGCGAACACCTCCCTCTAGCCAGGGTAACATCTCTTGAATACCATGTGCTTCCGTCTCTCACTTATAAGCTCGGTTAGCTATCTCTTCTTCCTCTACCGCTCCCCCTCCTACTCTGACTGTTCGGAACTTGATAGCATCTCTATCAATATCGACAAGGCGATTTCTTCTCATCCATCTGCCCATATATTTGTGTTTGGTGACTTTAACGCCCACCACACCAAGTAGCTGGAAAACTCTGTCACCGACCTTGCTGGGGACCGTACCATGAATTTTTCAATAACACAAGCCCTTACGCAAGTGGTGGCGTTCCCCACGCGTTTCTCTAATAACCCTAACGGAAGGGACTCTTTATTAGACCTCTGCTTTACTTCCATCCCAGACTTTTGCACTACCAGGCAGCTCTACCCTCTCGGAAACTCTGACCACGCCGTAGTTTCCATCAACATCTCAATCCACTCTCACTCTACCCAAGAAACTCAGAGCAGCAGAATGTTCTCCTGTTACCAAAGAGCAAACTGGGATTCCTTTGTGACGTACCCTGGAAAACGTTTCGGTCTTCTCTCCGAAGACTGTGTGTCCGAGGTCTCCTCTTGTGTTAAGGCTTTCATCCCTGCCAGGAAATTCCAGCTTAAATCAAATTCGTCTCCCTGGTTCTCGCCTGCTTGCTCGGCCGCCATTGCCCACCGGAACCATTTCTTCCGGCTCTATCAAAGCCACGCGTCGAACCAAAACATGCGCCTTTTCTCCTCAGCTCGTAAGAAGTGTAAAAAAATACTGAAAGAAGCTAAGATGGTGTTTGCTGCCAGAATGAAGCAAGGCATAGCATCCTGTCAGTTTGGCGCCAAAGATTACTGGCGACTCTGCAAAAGCGTGCTCAACAAGAGTAAGAATTCAATACCCCCACTAATCAATAAATTCGGGGTCCTCACCTCCTCAGCGGACAAGGCTGAATGCTTTTCTCCATCAATTCGACGCTGGATTCGTCAGGAGGACCTACACCCGACTTCCCACCTAGAACCGAGGCTTAACTGAATAATGTCCACATTACACCCCGGCTGGTCTCTAAGATAATCTCAAAACTTGACTCTCACAAAGAGAGTAGTGAGGACGGAATTCCAATCATAGTCCTGAAGAAATGTGCCCCAGAACTCTCCTCTGTCTTGTCTAAACTCTATAACTTCTGCATATCTGCTTCCTGCTTTCCTGCCTGTTAGAATTCCTCCTCTGTAGTTCGTATTTAAGAATACTGGCACACCCTCGGAACCCGCCCTATCAGCCTCCTTTCGAACTCTGGCCAAGTGTTCGATGCCATTATCAACGCCGAGGTGATTCAGCATCTCACGGCTCACAGGCTTCTCTCGGACAAACAGTATGGTTTCCGCTTCACCAGGTCTACTGCTGATATGCTAACGACCATTACCGAGTACATATACCAGGCTCTCGACAAGAATGGCGAAGCCCGAACCGTTGCCTTGGATATCTCCAAAGCGTTCGACAGAGTCTGGCATGCTGGACTTTTATGCAAACTGCGGAGCTATGGTATAACTGGACATTGGGCGTTCCTCAAGGTTCTACTCTAGGTCCCACGCTCTTTCTGATCTACATTAATGATCTCCTCGATGCCATCAGATCCCAAGTAGGCATGTACGCCGATGACACCACAATTTCCTCTCGCCTCGAATAAAAACCTGGTGTGGGCGACAAAGCGAATCTCGAATGAGGTTGAAAAGGACCTCCAATCCGTAGTGGACTGGGGCAGGAAATGGCTCGTAAATTTCAATGCTTCCAAACCGAAAATGCTATTAATTAACCATCATAGACAATCGCATCTACCTCCCATTAGCATGGAACAGGCTTGCCTCCCAGAGAGTAAAACACTACGCCTCCTTGGCCTTACCCTCTCGGCGGACCTCAAATGGAATGACTATATCGAATCTAGTGCTAAATCAGATGCTATGAAAGTCGGTTCTCTGTGCAGGGCCCGGAAGTTTTTCTCGTCTGAATCTATCCTGCACATATATAAATCTACCATCCGCCCGTGGATCGAATACTGCTGCCACATCTGGTCGGGTGCCCCTGCTACTGTCCTCGGGATTCTTGACAAAATACAACGGAGAATCTGTAACGTGATCGATACTGACTTGGCAGACCGGATGCAACCACTCTCTCATCGGCGTGACGTGGCTTCCCTTACCTTTTTCTATAAATACTTTCACGGCTTCTGCTCCGATGAACTTAGATCATTGGCGCCGCTTAGGTACGAATTTACACGAGATACTAGATTAGCAACTAGGTCCCACCCTTTTACAGTGAAACACATAAGATGTAACCATAATTTCTACTCCAACAGCTTCTTCTCTCGTACTTCCTGCCTGTGGAATTCCCTTCCATATACCTGCTTCCCCGACAGCTACAATCTCCAGGAGTTTAAATGTAAGGTCAATAAACACCTCCTATCACACAAACTTGGATCTATTCTCTCAAACACACCCACCATCTACCCAACCCTCATTCTCGTTATCCTTACCCGTCTATCACCCTCCTTCTGACATTTCCTATATCTAACCATCCTTTCTCATCACTTTCCCCTATGTAACCCCATGCGCAATAGTGGCAGTGGAATGCCTTGCTCGGTGTGAAACGATCAAAAAAAAATCTCTTCTTTATTTCGATTTTCTTTTCTTTATCCACATTATTAACGCGATTATTTTTCCTTCTCTTGAGATCCACCCATAAATAAATCTCTTATTTATTTCGATTTTCTTTTCTTTATAGTCATTATTTACTGACCGGATAAAATACCGCGTTTATTTTTCCTACTTCTCTTGAAATCCACACATAAATAAATCACTTATTTATTTCGATTTTCTTTTCTTTATCCACATTATTATCTGACCGGATAACATAACACGTTTATTTTTCCTATTTCTCTTGAAATCCACACATAAATAAATCTCTTATTTATTTCGATTTTCTTTTCTTTATACACATTATTATCTGACCGGATAACATAACACGTTTATTTTTCCTACATCTCTTGAAATCCACCCATAAATAAATCTCTTATTTATTTCGATTTTCTTTTCTTTATACAAAACTATTAACTGACCGGATAACATAACGAGTTTTATTTTCCTACTTCTCTTGAAATCCACACATCAATAAATCACTTATTTATTTCGATTTTCTTTCCTTCATTCACATTATTATCTGACAGGATAACATAACACGTTTATTTTTCCTACTTCTCTTGAAATCAACACATAAATAAATCACTTATTTAGTTCGAGTTTCTTTTCTTTATCCACATTATTATCTGACCGGTTAACATAACACGTTTATTTTTCATACTTCTTGTGACACGATAACTAGACATATATGAATTTTATTATAATAGATTAAAATAGAAAATAGATTAGAATAGAAAATAGTTTAAAAACATATTTAACAAAAGTGAAAAAGAAGAGGAAAAAATATATAAACGCCTTTTCTTTTATGAGGAAAATTGTCCTCCGGTAAATATTTGACTCAGTGATAAAGGTCAGCGGGTAGGTTTTCGATGACCCGGTCAAAGGCTGTCCTTTACTGTATCTTGACCACGCATTAAGCCTTTTCCGGCGGAAGCCTTATTAAGATAAAAAAAAAAAGATAACTGAAATTTCAGACTTACAGTCGCCGGTGTTTGTCACCGGTGGTCTAGAGCATTTCCGGATTTCCGGGTTTCCGGGTTTCAGGTGTTTTTTCCGAGTAAGTTAAGTTAAGAAGAAAAAGTGAAAGGAGTCAGCCGGGTGCGAGCTTGAAGTAAGGATCTCCGTTCGTCTTGTTTCGTTCAGTTTGGGTTTGTTGATCTCCATTAATTGGAGTTAGAGCTGTGTGTCACATTCGCCTGCCCCAACAGACAAGGCTAACTGTAAACGAATAAAGCATCCTTTTCAACTCATCCAAATTGTGGAAGTTCGTTCCTTATAGTCAATCTTGTACCTCCAGCTGTCCGGGCGACATTTTCAACAAACACCCGGCAACATCACAGCGTGGAGAACGGCCGCCGGAGGAAATTGTTCGTGACGGACGTTGGGGTGGTACAATTGGTGCCGTGACTGCAGGATTTGGAACCCACCGAAGTTCCACGGGATGCTAATTTGGATTTCGACGAACCGACGCGACTGGACGAAGCGGGGCGAACGGAGAAAAGGAAATCGAAGAAAGAACAATACTAACAACTAAATTCTAATTGTCTGGTATAAGCTTCAAAAGAAGAAAAAAGAAAGAAAGAAAAAGAAACAAGGGAAGGAAAGGGAACCCGTTATCAACAAGTACCGTAAGAAAAAAGAAAAGGCAATCGAAGAAAGAACTATTCTCACATCCAAATTCTGATTGCTTGGTGTAAGCTTCAGGGGAAGAAAAAAAAGACACAAAGAAAAAAAAAGAAAAGAAAAAAAAGAGGACAATGAATTGATGAAGAAAAAAAAATGTGTGAGTACTTTGAGAGAAAAAAGTATAAATTTTGAAAAAAAAAAACGGAAAAGAAAAAGAGAGATAGAAACAACGCGAACGGTGTGAAAAAAAACCCAAAAAACAAGAAACAAAGGAAAGGGAACCCGTTATCAACAAGCACCGTAAGGTAAGCAGAATTATTTACTCCCTTTTTGTCTGGTCAAAAAAAGAAAGAAAAAGAGAAATAGAGACAACTTAAACGGTCTGAATGAGTACTTAAAAACAAAACAAGAAGAATGAAAAAGGACTGTTTGAACAGAAAAAGGGATGATGATGAAAAAATATTTTTGAGAAAAACAGAAAGAAACATTTTAGGAACATTTATTTACTTTTTTGTTGTTGTTTTGGTTAAAAGAAAAAAAGAAAGGAAGATGGAATACGATAATGAGAAAAAGGTGTGTACAAAAGAAAAAATGGAAAAAGATAATAGGAAGGGAGAGAGCAAGAAACAACTGTGCGCGTACAAAAAATGAATTGAAAAAAAAATGTAAGGAGAGAGAAAAACTAAGTGAGTGTGTACAACAACGACAAAAACATGTATTGAAAAAGAAAAGAAATGATGATGATGAAAAAAGAAATTATTTTTGAGAAAAACAAAAAGAAACATCTTAGAAACATTTATTTACTTTTTTTTGGTTGTTTTGTTTGAAAAAAAATGAGATGATGATGAAAAAAAAGTATTTTTGGGAAAAACAGAAATAAGTGTTTAGAAACATTTATTGACCTTTTTTTTGTTGTGTTTAAAAGAAAAAAAAAGAAAGGAAAATGGAATATGGTTGGTTGAAAAAGAGATTGATAATGAGAAAATAAATGTGTACGAAAAAAAAAATGGAAAAAAATAAGAGGAAGGGAGAGAGCAAGAAACAACTGTGCGTGTAAAAAAAAATGGATGGAAACAAATGTGTGACTATTTTGCGATAAAAAGGTATGAATTTTGAAAAGAAAGTTAAAGAAAAAGAGAGATCAACGCAAACGGTGTGAAAAAAAAGACAAGAATGAAAAAGGACTGTGTGAAAAAAAAGGGGGGGGGGGTAAAAGAATAGTGTGTGTACGTTAAAAAAATATGAGATAGAGAAAAACTAAGTGAGTGTGTACAACAACGACAAAAATATGTTTTGGAAGAAAAAAAAGGATGATGATGAAGATGATGATGAAAAAAATATTTTTTTAGAAAAACAGAAAGAAGTATTTTAGGAACATTTATTTACTTTTTTTTGTTGTTTTGTTTAAAAGAAAAAAAAGAGAAAGAAGAGAAAATGGACTATGTTTGGAGAACTTTAAATAGTTAAAAAAGAAAAAAAGAAAAAAAAGAGACTGATAATGAGGAGCAGTTATATCGCTCCTATATTTATAGACTTGCTCAGAGTTATGACTATTTTGTCAACTTGTGTTAATTAATTTTTTTAAAATTTCTTTTCTTCTTTGGGAGAGAGGGTGGAAACACACCTCTCTTGAATTTATTTTGTAAACTATGCTTCAATCATTTTTCGGGCGCCATTGACCCCATTGGGAGGGGACGTCCTCAGCAAACTTCCATCATGATAAGGTTTCATTGGGGGGGATGCAGGAAAGGCTCAGAGACTTATGGCTGGAAAATGGTAAGAGGAGATGAATTAACGAAGAGTGGAGTCGCTTTCAGGAATAGAAGAGAAGTAAAGCGGAATGCAAAACACTAAGTTGAAAAAGGTGTTCGTTAACGAAGAATTGACCCTCATACGTAGCGATAAGCCAACTGCGTGGATTCATTGAAGCCACCGGCTACGAAGACAAAAATTGAGGAATTGGTTGTTGAAATAAGAAGAAAAATGTGTTGAGGAAATACAAAGAAATGGTATGGATTAATAAGAAGTTTCATGATTGATGTTTGTGGAGAGGAGGAGAATATCCCTGGGGAATCAAAATAATTTTTGGTGGTGATGGCGTACCGACATGAAGAAGCATCGTGTCATGTTTTTTTTGTTTATTGTAATTTATTGACATAAATGACAAGATCCGTTGGGGGAGGTAATGTGACACGATAACTAGACATATATGTATTTTATTATAATAGATTAAAATAGAAAATAGATTAGAATAGAAAATAGTTTAAAAACATATTTAAAAAAGTGAAAAAGAAGAGGAGAAAAATAAATAAACGCTTTTTCTTTTATGAGGAAAATTGTCCTCCGGCAACTATTTGACTCAGGGATAAAGGTCAGCGGGTAGGTTTTCGATGATACGGTCAAAGGCTGTCCTTTACTGTATCTTGACCACGCATTAAGCCTTTTCCGGCGGAAGCCTTATTAAGATAAAAAAAAAAAGATAACTGAAATTTCAGACTTACAGTCGCCGGTGTTTGTCACCGGTGGTCTAGAGCATTTCCGGATTTCCGGGTTTCCGGTCAGTTTTAGATAAATTCAGGTGTTTTTTCCGAGTAAGTTAAATTAAGAAGAAAAAGTGAAAGGAGTCAGCCGGGTGCGAGCTTGAAGTAAGGATCTCCGTTCGTCTTGTTTCGTTCAGTTTGGGTTTGTTGAGTTAGAGCTGTGTGTCACATTCGCCTGCCCCAACAGACAAGGCTAACTGTAAACGAATAAAGCATCCTTTTCAACTCATCCAAATTTTGGAAGTTCGTTCCTTATAGTCAATCTTGTATCTCCAGCTGTCCGGGCGACATTTTCAACAAACACCCGGCAACATCACAGCGTGGAGAACGGCCGCCGGAGGAAATTGTTCGGACGGATCGTTGGGGTATTACACTTCTCTTGAAATCCATCTATAAATAAATCTCTTATTTATTTCGATTTTCTTTTCTTTATCCACATTATTATCTGACCGGATAAAATAACGCGTTGATTTTTCCTACTTCTCTTGAAATCCACACATAAATAAATCTCTTATTTATTTCCATTTACTTTTCTTTGTACAGATTATTATCTGACCTGATAACATAACGCGTTTATTTTTCCTACTTCTCTTGAAATCCACACATAAATAAATCTCTTATTTATTTCCATTTTCTTTTCTTTGTACAGATTATTTACTGACCGCTTAACACAACATGTTTATATTTCATACTTCTCTTGAAATCCACCCATAAATAAATCTCTTATTTATTTCGATATAATTTTTCTTTATCCACATTATTATCTGACCTGATAACATAACACGTTTATTTTTCCTACTTCTCTTGAAATCCACACATAAATAAATCTCTTATTTATTTCGATTCTCTTTTCTTTATCCAGATTATTATCTGACCGGATAACATAACGCGTTTATTTTTCCTACTACACTTGAAATCCAAACATAAATAAATTTCTTATTTATTTCGATTCTCTTTTCTTTATCCAGATTATTATCTGACCGGATAACATAACGAGTTTATTTTTCCTACTTCTCTTGAAATCCGAACATAAATAAATCAGTTACTTATTTCGATATTCTTTTCTTTATCCACATTCTTATCTGACCGGATAACATAACACGTTTATTTTTCCTAATTCTCTAGAAATCCACACATAAATAAATCTCTTATTTATTTCCATTTTCTTTTCTTGTACAGATTATTTACTGACCGGTTAACATAACAGGTTTATTATTCCTACTTTTCTTGAAATCTACCCATAAATCTCTTATTTATTTCGATTTTCTTTTCTTTATAGTCATTATTTACTGACCGGATAACATAACACGTTTATTTTTCCTACTTCTCTTTAAATCAACACATAAATAAATCTCTTATTTATTTCGATTTTCTTTTCTTTATCCACATTTTTATCTTACCGGATAACATAACAGGTTTATTTTTCCTACTTCACTTGAAATCCACACATAAATAAATCATTTACTTATTTCGATTTTCTTTTCTTTATACAGATTATTTACTGACCGGATAACATAACGCGTTAATTTTCCTACTTCTCTTGAAATCCACACATAAATAAATCACATATTTATTTCGATTTTCTTTTCTTTATCCACATTAATATCTGACCGGAAAACATAACACGTTTATTTTACCTACTTCTCTTGAAATCCACACATAAATAAATCACTTACTTATTTCGATTTCCTTTTCTTTATACAGATTATTTACTGACCGAATAACATAACTCGTCTATTTTTCCTACTTCTCTTGAAATCCACACATAAATAAATCACTTATTAATTTCGATTTTCTTTACTTTATCCACATTATTATCTGACCAGATAACATAACGCGTTTATTTTTCCTAATTCTCTTGAAATCCACACATAAATAACTCACTTATTTATTTCGATTTACTTTTCTTTATCCACATTATTATCTGACCGGATAACATAACACGTTTATTTTTCATACTTCTCTTGAAATCCACACATAAATAAATCTCTCATTTTTTTCCATTTACTTTTCTTTATCCAGGTTATTAACTGACCGGATAACATAACGGGTTTATTTTTCCTACTTCTCTTTAAATCCGAACATAAATAAATCAGTTACTTATTTCGATATTCTTTTCTTTATCCACATTCTTATCTGACCGGATAACATAACACGTTTATTTTTCCTACTTCTCTTGAAATCCACACATAAATAAATCTCTCATTTTTTCCATTTTCTTTTCTTTATACAGATTATTTACTGACCGGATAACATAACACGTTTATTTTTCCTAATTCTCTTGAAATCCACACATTAATAAATCACTTATTTATTTCGATTTTCATTTCTTTATCCACATTATTATCTGACCGGATAAGATAACACGTTTGTTTTCCCTACTTTCCTGGAAATCTACCCATAAATAAATCATTTATTTATTTCCATTTTCTTTTCGTTATACACATTATTATCTGACCGGATAACATAACACTTTTATTTTTCCTACTTCTCTTGAAATCCACACATAAATAAATCACTTATTTATTTCGATTTTCTTTTCTTTATCCACATTATTAACTGACCGGATAACATAACACGTTTATTTTTCCTACTTCTCTTGAAATCTACCCATAAATAATTCATTTATTTATTTCGATTTTCTTTTCGTTATACAGATTATTTACTGACCGGATAACATAACACGTTTATTTTTTCTACTTCACTTGAAATCCACCCATAAATAAATCACTTATTTATTTCGATTTTCATTTCTTTATACACATTATTATCTGACCGGATAACATAACACGTTTATTTTTCCTACTTCTCTTGAAATCCACACATAAATAAATCACTTATTAATTTCGATTTTCATTACTTTATCCACATTATTATCTGACCGGATAACATAAGACGTTTATTTTCCCTACTTTTCTTGAAATCTACCCATAAATAAATCATTTATTTATTTCGATTTTCTTGTCGTTATACAGATTATTTACTGACCGAATAATATAACACGTTAATTTTTCCTACTTCTCTTGAAATCCACACATAAATAAATCTCTCATTTATTTCAATTTTCTTTTCTTTATACAGATTATTTACTGACCGGATAACATAACGCGTTTATTTTTCGTACTTCTCTTGAAATCCTCACATAAATAAATCTCTTTTTTATTATGATTTTCTTTTCTTCATCCAGATTATTAACTGACCGGATAACATAACGCGTTTATTTTTCCTACTTCTCTTGAAATCCTCCCATAAATAAATCTCTTATTTATTTCGATTCTCTTTTCTTTATCCAGATTATTAACTGACCGGATAACATAACGCGTTTATCTTTCCTACTTCTCTTGAAACCCGCTTATAAATAAATCTCTTATTTATTTCGATTTTTTTTCTTTATCCAGATTATTAACTGACCGGATATCATAACGCGTTCATTTTTCCTACTTCTCTTGAAATCCACACATAATTAAATCACTTATTTATTTCGATTTTCTTTTCTTTATACACATCATTAACTGACCGGATAAGATAACACGTTTATTTTTCCTACTTCTCTCGAAATCCACACATTAATAAATCACTTATTTATTTCGAGTTTCATTTCTTTATCCACATTATTATCTGACCGGATAACATAACATGTTTATTTTCCCTACTTTTCTGGAAATCTACCCATAAATAAATCATTTATTTATTTCGATTTTCTTTTCGTTATACAGATTATTTACTGACCGGATAACATAACGCGTTTATTTTTCCTACTTCTCTGGAAATCCACACATAAATAAATCACTTATTTATTTCGATTTTCTTTTCTTTATCCACATTATTATCTGACCTGATAACATATCACGTTCATCTTTCCTACTACGCTTGAAATCCAACCATAAATAAATCACTTACTTATTTCGATTTTCTTTTATTTATACAGATTATTTACTGACCGGATAACATAACGCTTTTATTTTTCCTAATTCTCTTGAAATCGACACGTAAATAAATCTCTCATTTTTTTCCATTTTCTTTTCTTTATACAGATTATTTACTGACCGGATAACATAACACGTTTATTTTTCCTACTTCTCTTGAAATCCACACATAAATAAATCACTTATTTATTTCGATTTTCTTTTCTTTATCCACATTATTATCTGACCGGATAACATAACGCGTTTATTTTTCCTACTTCTCTTGAAATCCACCCATAAATAATTCACCTATTTATTTCGATTTTCTTTTCTTTATCCACATTATTATCTGACCGGATAACATAACGGGTTTATTTTTCTTACTTCTCTTGAAATCCACACATAAATATATCATTTATTTATTTCGATTTTCTTTTCTTTATACACATTATTAACTGACCGGATAACATAACGGGTTTATTTTTCCTTCTTCTCTTGAAATCCACACATAAAAAAATCACTTATTTATTTCGATTTTCTTTTCTTTATACACATTATTAACTGACCGGATAACATAACACGTTTATTTTTCCTACTTCTCTTGAAATCCACACATTAATAAATCACTTATTCATTTCGAGTTTCATTTCTCTATCCACATTATTATCTGACCGGATAACATAACACGTTTATTTTCCCTACTTTTCTGGAAATCTACCCATAAATAAATCATTTATTTATTTCGATTTTCTTTTCGTTATACAGATTATTTACTGACCGGATAACATAACGCGTTTATTTTTCCTACTTCTCTTGAAATCCACACATAAATAAATCACATATTTATTTCGATTTTCTTTTCTTTATCCACATTATTATCTGACCGGATAAGATAACACGTTTATCTTTCCTACTTCTCTTGAAATCCACACATAAATAAATCACTTACTTATTTCGATTTTCTTTTCTTTATACAGATTATTTACTGACCGGATAACATAACGCGTTTATTTTTCCTAATTCTCTTGAAATCCAAAAGTAAATAAATCACTTATTTATTTCGATTTTCTTTTGTTTATCCACATTATTATCTGACCGGATAACATAAAACGTTTATTTTTCTTACTTGTCTTGAAATCCACACATGAATAAATCTCTCATTTTTTTCCATTTTCTTTTCTTTATACAGATGATTTACTGACCGGATAACATAACACGTTTATTTTTCCTACTTCTCTTGAAATCCACACATAAATAAATCACTTATTTATTTCGATTTTCTTTTCTTTATACAGGTTATTTACTGACCGGATAACATAACACTTTTATTTTTCCTACTTCACTTGAAATCCACACATAAATAAATCAATTACTTATTTCGATTTTCTTTTCGTTATACAGATTATTTACTGACCGGATAACATAACGCGTTTATGTTTCCTATTTCTCTTGAAATCCACCCATGAAAAAATCACTTATTTATTTCGATTTTCTTTTCTTTATCCACATTATTATCTGACCGGATAACATTACGCGTTTATTTTTCCTACTTCTCTTGAAATCCACACATAAATAAATCACTTATTTATTTCGATTTTCTTTTCTTTATACACATTATTATTTGACCGGATAACATAACACCTTTATTTTCCCTACTTCCCTTGAAATCCACACATAAATAAATCTCTTATTTATTTCGATTTTCATTTCTCTATCCACATTATTATCTGACCGGATAACATAACACGTTTATTTTCCCTACTTTTCTTGAAATCTACCCATAAATAAATCATTTATTTATTTCGATTTTCTTTTCGTTATACAGATTATTATCTGACCGGATATCATAACGCGTTTATATTTCCTATTTCTCTTGAAATCCATACAGAAATAAATCACTTATTTATTTCGATTTTCTTTTCTTTATACACATTATTATCTGACCGGATAACATAACACCTTTATTTTTCCTACTTCCCTTGAAATCCACACATAAATAAATCACTTATTTATTTCGATTTTCATTTCTTTATCCACATTATTATCTGACCGAATAACATAACGCGTTTATTTTTCCTACTTCTCTTGAAATCCACACATAAATATATCATTTATTTATTTCGATTTTCTTTTTCTTTATACACATTATTATCTGACCGGATATCATAACACGTTTATTTTTCCTACTTCTCTTGAAATCCAAACATAAATAAATCACTTATTTATTTCGATTTTCTTTTCTTTATACAAATTATTATCTGACCGGATAACATAACACGTTTATTTTTCCTACTTCTCTTGAAATCCACACATAAATAAATCTCTCATTTTTTTCCATTTTCTTTTCTTTATACAGATTATTTACTGACCGGATAACATAACATTTTATTTTTCCTACTTCTCTTGAAATCCACACATAAATAAATCACTTATTTATTTCGATTTTCTTTTCTACATACAGATTATTTACTGACCGGATAACATAACGCGTTTATTTTTCCTACTTATCTTGAAATCCACACATAAATAAATCACTTATTTATTTCGATTTTCTTTTCTTTATACACATTATTAACTGACCGGATAACATAACGGGTTTATTTTTCCTACTTCTCTTGAAATCCACACATAAATAAATCTCTTATTTATTTCGATTTTCTTTTGTTTATCCACATTATTATATGACCGGATAACATAACGGGTTTATTTTTCCTACTTCACTTGAAATCCACACATAAATAAACCACTTATTTATTTCGATTTTCTTTACTTTATCCACATTATTATCTGACCGGATAACATAACACGTTTATTTTTCCTATTTGTCTTGAATTCCACTCATAAAGAAATCTCTTATTTATTTCGATTTTCTTTTCTTCATCCAGATTATTAACTGACCGGATAACATAACGGGTTTATTTTTCCTTCTTCTCTTGAAATCCACACATAAAAAAATCACTTATTTATTTCGATTTTCTTTTCTTTATACACATTATTAACTGCCCGGATAACATAACACGTTTATTTTTCCTACTTCTCTTGAAATCCACACATAAATATTCACTTATTTATTTCGATTTTCATTTCTTTATCCACATTATTATCTGACCGGATAACATAAAACGTTTATTTTCCCTACTTTTCTGGAAATCTACCCATAAATAAATCATTTATTTATTTCGATTTACTTTTCGTTATACAGATTATTTACTGACCGGATAACATAACACGTTTATTTTTCCTACTTCACTTGAAATCCACACATAAATAAATCACATATTTATTTCGATTTTCATTTCTTTATCCACATTATTATCTGACCGGATAACATAACACGTTTATTTTCCTTACTTTTCTTGAAATCTACCCATAAATAAATCATTTATTCATTTCGATTTTCTTTTCTTTATACACATTATTAACTGACCGGATAACATCACACGTTTATTTTTCCTACTTCCCTTGAAATCCTCCCATAAATAAATCTCTTATTTATTTCGATTCGCTTTTCTTTATCCAGATTATTAACTGACCGGATAACATAACGCGCTTATTTTTCCTACTTCTCTTGAAATCCGCCCATAAATAAATCTCTTATTTATTTCAATTTTCTTTTCTATATCCAGATTATTAACTGACCGGATAACATAACGCGTTTATTTTTCCTACTTCTCTTCAAATCCACACATAATTAAATCACTTATTTATTTCGATTTTCTTTTCTTTATACGCATCATTAACTGACTGGATAAGGTAACACGTTTATTTTTCCTACTTCTCTTGAAATCCACACATTAATAAATCACTTATTCATTTCTAGTTTCATTTCTCTATCCACATTATTATCTGACCGGATAACATAACACGTTTATTTTCCCTACTTTTCTGGAAATCTACCCATAAATAAATCATTAATTTATTTCGATTTTCTTTTCGTTATACAGATTATTTACTGACCGGATAACATAACGCGTTTATTTTTCCTAATTCTCTTGAAATCTACAAGTAAATAAATCACTTATTTATTTCGATTTTCATTTCTTTATCCACATTATTATCTGACCGGATAACATAACACGTATATTTTTCCTATTTGTCTTGAAATCCACACATAAATAAATCTCTCATTTTTTTCCATTTTCTTTTCTTTATACAGATTATTTACTGAGCGGATAACATAACACGTTTATTTTTCCTACTTCTCTTGAAATCCACACATGAATAAATCTTTCATTATTTTCCATTTTCTTTTCTTTATACAGGTTATTTACTGACCGGATAACATAACACTTTTATTTATCCTACTTCTCTTGAAATCCACACATAAATAAATCAGTTACTTATTTCGATTTTCTTTTCGTTATACAGATTATTTACTGACCGGATAACATAACGCGTTTATGTTTCCTACTTCTCTTGAAATCCACACATAAATATATCATTTATTTATTTCGATTTCCTTTTCTTTATACACATTATTATCTGACCGGATAACATAACACGTTTATTTTTCCTATTTCTCTTGAAATCCACACATAAATAAATCACTTATTTATTTCGATTTTCTTTTCTTTATACACATTATTATCTGACCGGATAACATAACACCTTTATTTTTCCTACTTCCCTTGAAATCCACACATAAATAAATCACTTATTTATTTCGATTTTCTTTTCTTTATACACATTATTATTTGACCGGATAACATAACACCTTTATTTTTCCTACTTCCTTTGAAATCCACACATAAATAAATCACTTATTTATTTCGATTTTCATTTCTTTATCCACATTATTATCTGACCGGATAACATAACATGGTTTATTTTCCCTACTTTTCTTGAAATCTACCCATAAATAAATCATTTATTTATTTCGATTTTCTTTTCGTTATACAGATTATTTACTGACCGGATAACATAACGCGTTTATTTTTCCTAATTCTCTTGAAATCTACAAGTAAATAAATCACTTATTTATTTCGATTTTCATTTCTTTATCCACATTATTATCTGACCGGATAACATAACACGTCTATTTTTCCTACTTGTCTTGAAATCCACACATAAATAAATCTCTCATTTTTTTCCATTTTCTTTTCTTTATACAGATTATTTACTGACCGGATAACAAAACACGTTTATTTTTCCTACTCCTCTTGAAATCCACACATAAATAAATCTTTCATTTTTTTCCATTTTCTTTTCTTTATACAGGTTATTTACTGACCGGATAACATAACACTTTTATTTATCCTACTTCTCTTGAAATCCACACATAAATAAATCAGTTACTTATTTCGATTTTCTTTTCGTTATACAGATTATTTACTGACCGGATAACATAACGCGTTTATGTTTCCTACTTCTCTTGAAATCCACACATAAATATATCATTTATTTATTTCGATTTCCTTTTCTTTATACACATTATTATCTGACCGGATAACATAACACGTTTATTTTTCCTATTTCTCTTGAAATCCACACATAAATAAATCACTTATTTATTTCGATTTTCTTTTCTTTATACACATTATTATCTGACCGGATAACATAACACCTTTATTTTTCCTACTTCCCTTGAAATCCACACATAAATAAATCACTTATTTATTTCGATTTTCTTTTCTTTATACACATTATTATTTGACCGGATAACATAACACCTTTATTTTTCCTACTTCCTTTGAAATCCACACATAAATAAATCACTTATTTATTTCGATTTTCATTTCTTTATCCACATTATTATCTGACCGGATAACATAACATGGTTATATTCCCTACTTTTCTTGAAATCTACCCATAAATAAATCATTTATTTATTTCGATTTTCTTTTCGTTATACAGATTATTTACTGACCGGATAACATAACGCGTTTATTTTTCCTAATTCTCTTGAAATCTACAAGTAAATAAATCACTTATTTATTTCGATTTTCATTTCTTTATCCACATTATTATCTGACCGGATAACATAACACGTTTATTTTTCCTACTTGTCTTGAAATCCACACATAAATAAATCTCTCATTTTTTTCCATTTTCTTTTCTTTATACAGATTATTTACTGACCGGATAACATAACACGTTTATTTTTCCTACTCCTCTTGAAATCCACACATAAATAAATCTTTCATTTTTTTCCATTTTCTTTTCTTTATACAGGTTATTTACTGACCGGATAACATAACACTTTTATTTATCCTACTTCTCTTGAAATCCACACATAAATAAATCAGTTACTTATTTCGATTTTCTTTTCGTTATACAGATTATTTACTGACCGGATAACATAACGCGTTTATGTTTCCTACTTCTCTTGAAATCCACACATAAATATATCATTTATTTATTTCGATTTCCTTTTCTTTATACACATTATTATCTGACGGGATAACATAACACGTTTATTTTTCCTATTTCTCTTGAAATCCACACATAAATAAATCATTTATTTATTTCGATTTTCTTTTCTTTAAACACATTATTATCTGACCGGATAACATAACACCTTTATTTTTCCTTCTTCTCTTGAATTCCACACATAAATAAATCTCTTATTTATTTCGATTTTCTTTGCTTTATCCACATTATTATCTGACAGGATAACATCACACGTTTATCTTTCCTATTGGTCTTGAAATCCACACATAAATAAATCACTTATTTATTTCGATTTTCTTTTCTTTATACAGGTTATTTACTGACCGGTAACACAACGCGTTTATTTTTCGTACTTCTCTTGAAATCCGCCCATTAATAAATCTCTTATTTATTTCGATTTTCTTTTCTTTATCCAGATTATTAACTGACCGGATAACATAACGCGTTTATTTTTCCTACTTCTCTTCAAATCCACACATAATTAAATCACTTATTTATTTCGATTATCTTTTCTTTATACACATCATTAACTGACCGGATAAGATAACACGTTTATTTTTCCTACTTCTCTTGAAATCCACACATTAATAAATCACTTATTTATGTCGATTTTCATTTCTTTATCCTCATTATTATCTGACCGGATAACATAACACGTTCATTTTCCCTATTTTTCTGGAAAGCTACCCATAAATAAATCATTTATTTATTTCGATTTTTTTTTCGTTATACAGATTATTTACTGACGGATAACATAACGCGTTTATTTTTCCTACTTCTCTTGAAATCCACACATAAATAAATCACTTACATATTTCGATTTACTTTTCTTTATACAGATTATTTACTGTCCGGATAACATAACGCGTTTATTTTTCCTACTTCTCTTGAAATCCACACATAAATAAATCACTTATTTATTTCGATTTTCTTTTCTTTATACACATCATTAACTGACCGGATAAGATAACACGTTTATTTTTCCTACTTCTCTTGAAATCCACACATTAATAAATCACTTATTTATTTCGATTTTCATTTCTTTATCCACATTATTATCTGACCGGATAACATAACACGTTTATTTTCCCTACTTTTCTGGAAATCTACCCATAAATAAATCATTTATTTATTGCGATTTTCATTTCGTTATACAGATTATTTACTGACCGGATAACATAACGCGTTTATTTTTCCTACTTCTCTTGAAATCCACACATAAATAAATCACTTATTTATTTCGATTTTCTTTTCTTTATCCACATTATTATCTGAACTGATAACATAACACGTTTATCTTTCCTACTTCTCTTGAAATCCACACATAAATAAATCACTTACTTATTTCGATTTTCTTTTATTTATACAGGTTATTTACTGACCGGATAACATAACGCGTTTATTTTTCCTAATTCTCTTGAAATCCACACATAAATAAATCACTTATTTATTTCGATTTTCTTTACTTTATCCACATTATTATCTGACCGGATAACATAACACGTTTATTTTTCCTACTTCTCTTGAAATCCACACATAAATAAATCACTTATTTATTTCGATTTTCATTTCTTTATCCACAATATTATCTGACCGGATAACATAACGCGTTTATTTTTCCTAATTCTCTTGAAATCCACACATAAATAAATCACTTATTTATTTCGATTTTCTTTTGTTTATACACATTATTATCTGACCGGATAACATAACACGTTTATTTTTCCTACTTCTCTTGAAATCCACACATAAATAAATCACTTATTTATTTCGATTTTCTTTTCTTTATCCACATTATTATCTGAACGGATAACATAACACGTTTATCTTTCCTACTTCTCTTGAAATCCACACATAAATAAATCACTTACTTATTTCGATTTTCTTTTATTTATACAGATTATTTACTGACCGGATAACATAACGCGTTTATTTTTCCTAATTCTCTTGAAATCCACAAATAAATAAATCACTTACTTATTTCGATTTTCTTTTATTTATACAGATTATTTACTGACCGGATAACATAAAGCGTTTATTTTTCCTAATTCTCTTGAAATCCACACATAAAGAAATCACTTATTTATTTCGATTTTCTTTTCTTTATCCACATTATTATCTGACCGGATAACATAACACGTTTATTTTTCCTACTTCTCTTGAAATCCACGCATAAATAAATGTCTCATTTTTTTCCATTTTCTTTTCTTTATACAGATTATTTACTGACCGGATAACATAACACGTTTATTTTTCCTACTTCTCTTGAAATCCACACATTAATAAATCTTTCATTTTTTTCCATTTTCTTTTCTTTATCAACATTATTATCTGACCGGATAAGATAACACGTTTATTTTTCCTACTTCTCTTGAAATCCACACATAAATATATCTCTTACTTATTTCGATTTTCTTTTATTTATACAGATTATTTACTGACCGGATAACATAACGCGTTTATTTTTCCTAATTCTCTTGAAATCCACACATAAATAAATCACTTACTTATTTCGATTTTCTTTTATTTATAGAGATTATTTACTGACCGGATAACATAACACGTTTATTTTTCCTAATTCTCTTGAAATCCACAGATAAATAAATCACTTACTTATTTCGATTTTCTTTTATTTATACAGATTATTTACTGACCGGATAACATAACACGTTTATTTTTCCTACTTCTCTTGAAATCCACACATAAATAAATCACTTACTTATTTCGATTTTCTTTTATTTATACAGGTTATTTACTGACCGGATAACATAACGCGTTTATTTTTCCTACTTCTCTTGAAATCCACACATAAATAAATCACTTATTTATTTCGATTTTATTTTCTTTATCCACATTATTATCTGACCGGATAACATAACACGTTTATTTTTCCTACTTCTCTTGAAATCCACGCATAAATAAATGTCTCATTTTTTTCCATTTTCTTTTCTTTATACAGATTATTTACTGACCGGATAACATAACACGTTTATTTTTCCTACTTCTCTTGAAATCCACACATAAATAAATCACTTATTTATTTCAATTTTCTTTTCTTTATCCACATTATTATCTGACCGGATAACATAACACGTTTATCTTTCCTACTTCTCTTGAAATCCACACATATATAAATCTCTCATTTTTTTCCATTTTCTTTTCTTTATACAGATTATTTACTGACCGGATAACATAACACTTTTATTTTCCCTACTTCTCTTGAAATCCACACATAAATAAACCTCTTATTTATTTCGATTTTCTTTACTTTATCCACATTATTATCTGACCGTATAACATAACACGTTTATTTTTCCTAATTCTCTTGAAATCCACACATAAATAAATCACTTATTTATTTCGATTTTCTTTTCTTTATACACATTATTAACTGACCGGATAACATAACGGGTTTATTTTTCCTACTTATCTTGATATCCACACATAAATAAATCACTTATTTATTTCGATTTTCTTTTCTTTATACACATTATTAACTGACCGGATAACATAACGGGTTTATTTTTCCTACTTCTCTTGAAATCCACACATAAATAAATCACTTATTTATTTCGATTTTCTTTTCTTTATACACATTATTAACTGACCGGATAACATAACGGGTTTATTTTTCCTACTTCTCTTGAAATCCACACATAAATAAATCTCTTATTTATTTCGATTTTCTTTTGTTTATCCACATTATTATATGACCGGATAACATAACGGGTTTATTTTTCCTACTTCACTTGAAATCCACACATAAATAAACCTCTTATTTATTTCGATTTTCTTTACTTTATCCACATTATTATCTGACCGTATAACATAACACGTTTATTTTTTCTATTTGTCTTGAAATCCACACATAAATAAATCACTTATTTATTTCGATTTTCTTTTCTTTATCCAGATTATTAACTGACCTGATAACAGAACGCGTTTATTTGTTTTTCCTACTTCTCTTGTAATCCACACATAAAAAAATCTTTTATTTATTTCGAGTTTCTTTTCTTTATACACATCATTAACTGACCGGATAAGATAACACGTTTATTTTTCCTACTTCTCTTGAAATCCACACATTAATAAATCACTTATTTATTTCGATTTTCATTTCTTTATCCACATTATTATCTGACCGGATAACATAACACGTTTATTTTCCCCAATTTTCTGGAAATCTACCCATAAATAAATCATTTATTTATTTCGATTTTCTTTTCGTTATACAGATTATTTACTGACCGGATAACATAACGCGTTTATTTTTCCTATTTCACTTGAAATCCACCCATAAATAAATCATTTATTTATTTCGATTTTCTTTTCGTTATACAGATTATTTACTGACCGGATAACATAACGCGTTTATTTTTCCTACTTCTCTTGAAATCCACACATAAATAATGTGAGAAATATATTCACATAGCTTAGCGCTTAAGCAGTGAAAGGAAATTATCAAACATAACAAGACATACCTGGTATAGAAAAAACAATTTATTTGTCTTGCAAAATATGCTGAATTTTGCTGCTACAGTGTAGCTTGGTATAGTCTCTTTTCTCTGCTTAGCTTGGTATAGTATCCTCCGTCTAGGAGTGGGATGAAAAAGACACAAGGAACTGCGATCCGCGACGTACAGGAACTTTCTTCTGGGACAGCTTCTTTCACAGTTTCTTATCTTGGTATAAGATGATAGTGCTTAGAGAATTTTTCTCTAGGAAGGCAAGGCTTTGCCCATAGGGTATCCTTTTTAAGGTAAGAAGGGTAACAAGAGATTTTCTCTGTTACAAAGTTGTGGCATTAGCCTAAAAGATTACAAAGAATTGGTAAGATGGTCTCGATATAGCGAGACAAGTGGGCGCCAATTTAGGCCCTGCTGCAACAAAAATCCGGAGCGGCACAAATACGTCCGATACTGTTCGTGCTAGCTGAAAAAAGGAGAGAACAAAACCATCGTGTAAAAAAAACATAAAACCTCTGGTAAAGCCCGCCTAAAGTTCAAAACGAGGTTCGGGTTAAATCAGCCAATCAGGAGACCCGTTACATCTGTAAATTTCCGACAATAAATCACTTATTTATTTCGATTTTCTTTTCTTTATCCACAGTATTATCTGAACGGATAACATAACACGTTTATCTTTCCTACTTCTCTTGAAATCCACACATAAATAAATCACTTACTTATTTCGATTTTCTTTTATTTATACAGATTATTTACTGACCGGATAACATAACGCGTTTATTTTTCCTAATTCTCTTGAAATCCACACACTTACTTATTTCGATTTTCTTTTGTTTATCAACATTATTATCTGACCGGATAACATGACGGGTTTATTTTTCCTACTTCACTTGAAATCCACCCATAAATAAATCACTTATTTATTTCGATTTTCTTTTCTTTATACACATTATTAACTGACCGGATAACATAACACGTTTATTTTTCCTACTTCTCTTGAAATCCACACATAAATAAATCACTTATTTATTTCGATTTTCATTTCTTTATCCACATTATTATCTGACCGGATAACATAACACGTTTATTTTCCCTACTTTTCTTGAAATCTACCCATAAATAAATCATTTATGTATTTCGATTTTCTTTTCGTTATACAGATCATTTACTGACCGGATAACATAACACGTTTATTTTTCCTATTTGTCTTGAAATCCACACATAAATAAATCTCTTATTTATTTCGATTTTCTTTTCTTTATACAGATTATTAACTGACCGGATAACATAACGCGTTTATTTTTCATACTTCTCTTGAAGTTCACCCATAAATAATTCACTTATTTATTTCTATTCTCTTTTCTTTATCCAGATTATTAACTGACCGGATAACATAACGCGTTTATTTTTCCTACTTCTCTTGAAATCCACACATAAATAAATCTCTTATTTATTTCGATTTTCTTTTCTTTATGCAGATTATTAACTAACCGGATAACATAACGCGTTTCAAAAAGGAAAACAAAGAATGAACAAAAAACAAAACAGGATGTTCGCACTTACCATTTTTATCGCCTGCTGCCTTTTTCATCAAGTTTTGTCTTATGGTTAGTATGAAAGTCATTTATTTTGATTGCATGTCACATTATCATATTTTCTTCTTTTCGGCCAGTGCATTCTCCGACCATCATTTGGTGCATGTTCCTGCTGTTTATTTTAAAACTTTTTCTGTAATCTCCATCACCAAGATGATCTCACAGTAGACATATTTTTAGCATATAAAGGAGAAAAAGATTTTACCTTATTATTTCAAGAGAATTTTTTTTGAGAATTTATTGAAGGGTTTAAGTTTATTGTTAACGAGGAATACAGCATTTGTAAGTACGGCTGACCAGGCTTCTTATATATTGATTTTGTATTTTTTTAATATTAGCTTTCTTTTGAAGATTTTCAATTTCAGTGATTGAAAAATCGAAATTATTTCATTCATGCGAAAACAGGATAAGTTTTTTAGATATGATATTAATCTGTCAACGAATGATAGTGGAAAGTTATTTGGAGTTTGTCATTCATTTGTGACAAGAGTAGAATTTTACACATACACTCACACGCTCACTCTGACACCCACCACACACACACTGACACACACACACACACACTGACACACACAACTTTCTTTAAAAGTGACATTTCTTTTAGGGACTTGTTAGTAGATATTTACATTTTTTTAATAATCATATCGCCCCAAGGAAGGCATTTAACTGCCACTGTTTTGCAGGGGTTTACATAGAAGGAAAGTTATGAGAAAGAGTGACCGGTTATAGGGGGTGTCAAAAAGTGGGTACGGGAAAGATGACAATACTGATGGAAGTGGAGTGGACAGAGAAAGGAGCATTAGAGAGTGAGAGAGAGAGAGAGAGAGAGAGAGAGAGAGAGAGAGAGAGAGAGAGAAAGAATGCAGGTTAGTGAAATAGAAGATGACTATTGAATTTACATTTAAATTCTTGGAGATTGTATCTCCCAGGGAAGTAAATGGAAGGGAATTCCACAGGCGGGAAGTGCGAAAAAAGAAGCTGCTGGAGCAGAATTTGCTTTCATATTTTATTGGTTTCACAGTAAAAGAATGTGACTTAGTTGCTACTCTTGTGGTTCGAGTCAATTTATATATAGTGAGCACCAGTGAGCTAAGTTAATTGGAGCGGAAGCCGTGAAAATATTTGTAGAAGAGACACAGGGAAGCCACATTGCGCCGGTGAGAATGTGACTGCATCTGAGCTGCCAAGTAGGGATCTATTACATTACAGATTCTCTGTTGGATTTTATCAAGGGCACATAGGTGGACAGCAGGAGCACCCAACCAGATATGGCAGCAGTATTCAATGCACGGGCGGATGGTAGATTTATATATGTGCAGGATGGTTTCAAAAGGGAAAAACTTCTTTGTTCTACACAGGGAATCGACTTTCTTAGCAGCAGATTTAGCTATGGATTCTATATAGTCATTCCACTTGAGGTCTGTTGTGAGAGTTAATCAAAGGAGGCGCAGTGTTTTGCTTTCAGGGAGACTAGCCTGATCCATGCTAATGTGGGATAAGGGCGATTGTCTGTGATGGTTAGCAGCTTCGTTTTGGAAGCATTAAAATTCACGAGCCATTTCTTACCCCAGTCCACCACGGATTGGAGGTCCTTTTCAAGCTCGGCAGCGAGGTTTGCTTTGTCAGACTCGGCAGATTTTTGATCGATGCGAGAATAAACTGTAGTGTCGTCAGCGTATACGCCTACTTGGGATCTTATTACATCTGGGAGAACGTTAATGTAGATAAGAAAAAGCATAGGACCTAGAATAGAGCCTTGAGGGACACCCGCGTTCGTATGATAGTATTGGTAGGCATGTTCGTTCAATGCTACCTTCATTGTGGTTAGTAGATAGCAGCTTCGTTTTGGAAGCATTAAAATTCCCAGATATTTAAATTTTTGCACTTGTTTGATTTTCGCATCTCTACTTCTTTATTTCTTGAAAAGCTTGCGCCGGGTTTGATGCGAATGGAAAGTGCATTGAATATTCATGTGCCATCGTGAAAGAAGAGCATTGCCAGTAAGTAAACATTTGTATATCAAGAAAACAATTGTGAGTATATATGTATATGTTGTGGATTCCGGAACCGCACAAATGAATGAACAAAAAACCAGGTAATTAAGATAGAACAATAAGTTATATTAAACGCAAAGATACAAACTGGAACGCAAATTCTCCTTTTTCTTCTATGTGCCCTGTCCCTTCAGGGCGTAGGCGATCATGGTTCTCCACGTCTTCCTATCCCTTGTGTCTCTTAGTATGTTTGCTCCTGTTACTCCTGGCAACCCCCGTTCCGTCATCCACCTGATCAGGCCCTGCAGATATGTTATCCGCTGCCTTCCTCTGTCTCTCTTTCCTTCTATCTGGCCAGTCAGTATCAGGTTCTCCAAGCCCTCCGCCCTTATTGCATGTCCCAGGAACTTCAGTTGTCTCTTCCTGGTGCTCAGTATTACTTTCATTTTGTTGCCATTCTTTCCAACACCTCATCGTCGCTTGCATGCTCAGTCCACGATATCCTTCTGTAGAACCACATTTCCGCTGCTTCCAGTTTTGTCCTCATTTTCGATGATATTGTCCAGCATTCACTGCCGTATTGAAGAACTGACATTGAAGCGTAGATTAGTAATCTAAAAATACGTATATGTATGTACAAGTCTTTGAAGTGAAGCCGTGCTGGAATTAGTATGTCCACGTCGAATCTGACTGAGTGGAGCTCAGAGCTACTATGTTTACAGACGCGGTATTCTCTGTTAAACTTCGGTATCTTACGGTAACCAGGAATATATGTATATTCAAGTCGAGTCCATTATCATATAAAGGGGAGATCCCACAACAGTTTATACAAGTAAAAGATTTGCATATAACTAGATATGCCGTTCGACCGAAGAAACTTTAATGCTATTTTCACATAACCTGAAATCATTACTAGCAGCTGCGATGAACATTCAAAAAAGGAACATTTTAGTGAAATTTTGAGTAGAGGAATCAAAATAGTCGATGACTATTATTATCCGTCTGAGTGTCGATATATGATCAATATGTACTTAAATGTATATCTGGGATCATTAACTGCTTGTCTATGTCGAATCTCTCCGCCTGTAGATGTGTAATCAATGTTTGCCTACTTGTCTATCGGGTATCATTAAATGCATGTCTGTGTATAATCGTCTCCATTCTGCCTATATATATCTAATCATTGTCTCTCCAACTGTCGATGTATGATGAATATCTGCCTAGCTGTTTACATTGTATCTTTAGCTGCTTGTCTAGTTCTAACCGTAACCTCTTTGCCTATCTATGCCCAACATCTGCACGAACGCATTCTTTGTCGGACTCTGTCTTCGGGCGGAGAGTAATAACCCAGTCGAGGCTCCGCCGAAGGGTAGAGTCTCGTCTGGGGAATATTAGACAATTAATTTTTGCCCGGGCTTTAGGGCCCGGATTCCCAATGCTAAAAAGGCCGTTTGCCACATTCCACCTTGGTGCGGAGGTAGATAAATATCGTTCTGTGTCGTGCATCTGCACGAACGCATGCTTTGTCGGATTCTGTCTTCGTGTGGAGAGTAATAACCCAGTCGAGGCTCCGCCGAAGGATAGAGTCTCGTCTGGGGAATATTAGACAATAATGTTTTGGCCGAGCTATATGGCTCGGACTCCCCACATTAAAACGGTGTTGTGCTACATTTCGGGAGGCATATTAATATCGTTCTGTGTTGTGCATCATTGAAGAGATTGTTTCTCAGTGAATTACTTGAGAGTATTATTGTGTATTATTCGAAGGATTCGTTTAGTACGTTGACTTTACGTGAAGATACCGAAATATTATAACTCGCTCATAGCGAGTAATCAAAAGTTCTTTTCAGAATAACGTTCCGAAAAACTGACGTTATGAAAGTGGCGACAAAGATGTCGTTCTGAATTTTCCGGGGACTACAGAGAAACAATCTGTATTCTCCACGTAGTAATTGAAATTTTCAGCAGAATATAATGATAATGGACGAACTGAAATTCATTGGACTTCAAATGATGGCGCAGCAAAAACAACAGCAATGACTACAGTTACAACAACAAAAGGACCAACATGAACCGCAATTTCAGTTATAAAAACAACAATAAATGTCTTTCGAATTGTTGTTTAAAAACCAATGGAGGGAAAATCGTCTGACTCATTCATTCCAGATGCTCTTTCGAATTCCATTAGTGAGTTTGTATAAAATCCGGACGAAGGAATAATTTTTCAAACATATTACAGAAGAAACGAAGGGATCTTCAAAAAGGATTGTTCGCATTAGGATAACGAAAATTGTCCCTTGTTGAACAATAAAAATATATCAATTTTATTTTGCCAAAACAACCAAGCGAGATTAATTTTCAGAGAAGTCTAGGGATATTTTCAAAAACGTCCGGAGATAGAACCTCATTATTTAATGCACAGCGGAATTATCTAAACCTATTAAAGTATGGCAATGACGATTTTTTCACCTACGCAGGAGTTATGAATCAAGAATGTGAAACATTTAAGTTGAATGAGTTAACTTCTGATTCATTTAAATGTCTGATATTCAGGGCTTTGTGGTGTTACCGAGCAAGGGAGAGACCGGGTGTTTGCCCTCAGAGGTCCAAAAAGCAAATGACCAAAACTGGTCTTTGCGTATCTGGGCTCCACACAGAAGTTCCGGTGGTAAACCAAAAATAAATAAATAAATATCAAATTCTTTTTACGGAACTCTGGATCCTGATTGGTCATCAAATCGCAAAATTCAAAATACATAAGAGAAACGCCACTAAAGTGTAGGGTGCTGGTTAATGTTTCATTTGTTCGGCCTTGTGTCAGACTTAACCGAACTCCCTTTTTTATGTTGAGTTATAATCATCAAATTATTATCAGAAGGTTTTCATCAGAAGGTTGGTTGTCAGTTGGAATGTGTGGATTAGTGTATAAGAGTGAAATAATAAAATGTACACTTTGACTGCTAAAATTCAGTAGAAGACAGACTCGCATTCCTTAACTACGAAGGGCTACCTTTCCATGACAGCTACTTTACCAATTAGGCTACATAGTATCATTATCACAGATAGAAATCTTGCAATACTGTTATATATTTTCTTTCCGCTGAAAGATTGATATTCTTGCATTATGATATTTTAAACTGGATATCGTATAATGACGTATATATATATATATATATATATATATATATATATATATATATATAAAAACAAATGTTTGGCGGTACAAAATTTGTATACTAATTTAAAAACAAGGAATTTATTAACAGTCTCAAGAGCTCTTTCCCCCAACATCTCATCAGGAGAAAATCGTTGGAATCACAAATCAAACAAAAAACAGCAACAAAAATGAAGAGCAAAAAGGAGGGGTAACGCTAAAATAAATATATATATATATATATTTATAACGAGGGCAGGAGAAATCGCATGTAAATAATTATCGAAGGACAGTTAAAATAAAATATCCCCCAACAAATAAAGAGACTTTCTGTCGGCAAAGAGAAGGCTTTCATAAAGATATGCAGACTGATTCCAAAATCTTTAATTGTCTATTGAAACCAGCTACATGTAAAATTTTGAACCTCTCTTTCTTATATGACTTAGTCTATATTCTCTACCAGGTGTTGAACAATAGCCGATTCCATATTGGTAGAGGGAAGACAGCACATCCTACCTATTTTGCCTAATGGTATTTTCGAAGGTACATGGTGATTAATTCTTGTTTCCAAATGTAAAGTTGTCCGTCCACATAACCTGCAGAAAGTTATTCACTTCTCTTCCGTCCAAAGTTTGAAATTTCTATTTCTTAACCGTTTCTGTTGTCTCTCCCCTTTCTTCCATCTGTGTACTTGTTCACTTTTTCCTTTTTGTTCTTCTCTTTGCTTCTTGCTTTATTATTATTTATTTATTTATTTTGCTATTCATACATGTGAAGTTGACTTAAAAAGAAGGAAAAGGAAAGAAATAAGAAAGAACAGTGGAAGAGGAGAGCTGAAAAAAAAGAGAGAAGATTACATTAGAAAATAGGCGCCTAGACCACGGGAATAAAAGGGAAGAACGGAAAATAAAATATTATATTGGTAGGGGTATAAATAAATTTTTTAATGTATAAAAATATATATATAAATATATACAAAAATAAAAAAAAAGGAAAGAAAATATGCCTAACTCCAGAAATTTACTGTTTTAAGAAATCATAAAAATATAGATAGTTGCAATGTAGATTATAGTTACTTTTAAGCCGCCTTAATATATCAGGATATGCGTTGTGGTGCAGTGGATGTCGACTCGGAACGAGCGATCAGGGTGCTGAGTTCGAATTCAAGTTGAATTCCTTGTATTTACTTACGCACAAATACCCTTGGGAAAGGTATTAATCCGTTTCTTCCCTCCAGTTATGGGTTAAATAATAGGAAAGATTGGGTTCTATAGCCATGGCTGGTAACCAGTCTACCGCAGAAAGCAATGGCAACCTACTGATGGATAATCTTCTGCCTAGTCAGTCATGTCTCTTTCGAGACATGATCGCCCAAAGCGTGTATCACGTATAGCACTTAACTGACTGATAATATATCAGTAAATCATATGATATGAGTGAAGTATTAAATTGACAACAGTAACATTTTTTAAATATATATACATACATATATATATATATATATATATATATATATTGATTGATTGTTTAATACGTAGTTTTTGGTCATAATAGGGTTAGACTAGTACACATTTGTATTAAAAAGTGTTCGATACAATTATATTGTAGAACTTTTGAATATTATTTCATTTTTAAACGAGTTATTTCGTTACCCAGGCTTCTACCATGAGTGGTGACTTCAGGCAATATTTAAATTAAAACAAATTATGACGTTTTCATCCATGGTTGTCTGAACCAAAGAGGTATTTCTTAGTGTGGATGTTTTTTGTCATAATTTCCGTTCTTTCATTTAACAGTTCGTCTTTATTTGGGAATATCATAATTTCTCATTTTTCTTCCTGGCACAGTCTACATATTTGTCCACCGTTGTAAGGCTTGGCTCTTTTTACAATGCTCCACGTTATGTCTGGGTCTTTTCCATATTTTGAGTTCAATTTCTTCACGTGGCTAGCCAATTTTGTATTGTTTTTTAATTTTTCGATTTTAAATGTAGATCTGTGATTAAACCACCTGTTCTTAAAGGAGTCTTTGGTTGAGCCCAAATATATTTTCTTTTGGCCATCTGGTAAACGGTAAAATCAGTTATTAAAAATCGCCTTAAGACACCACTAATGGAAGAAAACTTGGTAGGGAAATAACACGTTAAAAATGGAAAATATATTGATACTAGCAGTATAGCCCGGCGTTGCTCGGGTGTAATGAAAGCTTTAAAATTAATCCATGGTCCTGGAGCTCAGACTCAGCCTAAAGAATATTTGTTTGTTTAAACAGACACACACACAAACATCTTGCTTATATATATATATATATATATATATATATATATATATATATATATTATCGATTTTCTGCACTATTGTAAGAACTACAACCTTGAAATTTCTGAATATCGTTTCTTATGTCTCTGTCTATAAGGGTATCAAATTTGATTAAAATCTGACCACTCCTTCTATAAACCGATTTTTTCGATTATCGATTTTCAATATTTATTGGAGGTACCTCGACACAAAACCGAGCTAAGAACACTCGCAGACGTTTATAGTACAACTGTGTAAATTTTCAAGAAAATCGGTTCAGCCATTTCGGAGTCTATAGGTAACGGACACACACACACACAGAGACAAAGTTCCATTTATAAATAAGTTTAGATATATATGTAATTTTAATTTAGTTTTATTTTTATATTAATAATAAATAACTTTTCACAGCACACACTACATTACTTGACAACTATGTGCACATAAATTAATTTGCAGCAAACTTATTATCTTTCACAACATTTTACTTGCAATTCAACTCAACTGCATGTGAACATTCAACAAGAAATAATAATTTTAACAGTCCTATGTTCTTTGAACTTTACAGCTAAAGGGAGACAGCTCCATTTTTCTTTACCTAATATTTTCCCTAAATTTTTACCAATCTTTACCTAAACTGAGTAATTCTCTGCTCATAGCTGGTTTATTCTCTTATCACCATTGCATATTTGGTTGATACAAATTCATATTTTTATTATAACAATATTGGTTTTCAGTTCGTCAATTATTTTAAAAAATATATTTTTAAAACAATGTACGTTGAACGTGATGTGCGTTGTGGGGCAGTGGATATCGGCTCGGAACGAGAAATCGGGGAGCTGAGTTCGAATTCCAGTTAAATTCATTGCATTCACTTACTCGCAAATACCCTGAATAAAGGTATTAATCCGTCTCTTCCTTCCAGCTATGGGATACATAACAGGACAGATTGGGTTCTATAGCCTTGGCTGGCAACAAGTCTACCGCAGAAAGCAATGGCAACCTACTGCGGGATAATCTTCTGCCCAGTCAGTCATGTCTCTTTCGAGACATGATCGCCCAAGCGTGTTTCACGCATGGCACTTAACTGACTGACTGAATATAATAGTTGGAAACATGATTAAAACTTCTACAGGGCATAAAGTGGGGGATCGGTTTTCTATTGTCATGAAGTAATAAACTGTTCCCCCTCTAGTTACTACTCAAAATAACATGACAGATTCGGTTCTATGCCTAGTCAGGGCTGACGTCCTATCACGTTGAATACACCGGTTCTCGCTAGATCACCGAAGTTAAGCAACTTTGAGCCTGGTCAGTACTTAGATGGGTGACCGCTTGGGAATACCAGGTGCTGTAATAATCTTCTCTCTCCCTTTTTTTAACTCCCACCCACGCACTGTTATTTCTTGTTTCCTTTCTTTTCCTTCTTTTTAAGTGATGTGGCCCAAGGAAAAATGTCACAAGAAAGACTCGGACACGGTATACGGTTGGAAACAATATTATATTACAAAAGAGAAGCCGTGTACAGAGGAAATACTTAGCGCCGGAGCGACGTACTAACAAATGAGTATCAAAGCTGCTGCTACTTACTACTAACCCCGAGAGTAGATAACTCTCGGTATTTATGTAGTCTGGTAGCGTTCATATTAGTGTGTAGGTAATTCCCCACAACATCAAGTGAACTTCCTGGGAATTAATTTCTTATATTAAAAATATTTCCATAGAATAGGTTAAGAGGCTCATCCCTTGTTCCCTGTTTAGAATGTGGTTTCCGGCTTCCTCTTTTCCAATCTTCTCACTTCGTTTTTTTTTTTTCAATTGGAGTCGATAGATCTATCGCCCGGTTCACACTCCACCCACGTCTATTGAACAGGTTAAGAGGCTCACCCCTTGTTCCCTGTTTAGGATGTGGTTTCCGGCTTTATCTTTTTCAATCTTTTCACTATTACGTAGCCCCCTGCACATCAGAGGCGTTACCGCCTTTCTCGGGGAAAATACGATTAAAAAAATAAGTAAATAAATAAACGGTCACTGACAAAGCGAATTTACTTCGCAGAAATGATCATACGACACACGGTATTTTCGAAGTCATATTTGAATATATATATATACATAGTATAACCCGGATATAAGAGAGTTGTCGGGACAAAACAAGTACTCTTATATACTAATTTCTCTTATATACGGGTGTCTCTCATGTCCGGATTTTTCTTATATCCGGGTTTGGTCTATTTTGTTCAGGTAAGTATGGGAACACTTCATATAACGCTTTTTACGTACAGAACACTAGTTTATTTAACAGTTATAGACATAAAAAACACAAAAATACATTTTCAATCAGTTTTCACAAATAATTCAGTCAAAAATTACTTTTTCTTAAAAAAGTGAGTCATTTTTGATTGTACAGAAATCTCTTTGTTAACATCATGAACACTTTCATCCAGTCCGTAAATCATTTTCAATGCGCCATCAGGATTACTGCTTTTTGCTTCAAATTACTTTTTCTTAAAAAAGTCAGTCATTTTTGATTGTACAGAAATCTCTTTGTTAACATCATGAACACTTTCACCCAGTCCGTAAATCATTTTCAATGCGCCATCAGGATTACTGCTTTTTGCTTCAAAGGAGGCTGTCATAGGTTCAAGCGCATTCAATGTAGCCAGAGAATTTGGAACTGGTTTGTCATTTTCAGAAACTTCAGAAATTACGCTTTCAGCATCACCATCTTCGTCAAAATCTTGATCATCCGATTTTATACCACGTGTGATGTCCGTGTCAGTCAGTTGTGAATAACATTGTGTACTGTCGTCGAAGCTGATAAATTCGTCAAAATCTGTTTGGTGGAGAAACTTGATCATTTTCGTCGAGTATTTCTTCAACTTCAGCCTGTGATTCAATGACAAAGCCGGCATTTTTAAAACAATTTTGAATTGTTGACGGTTTGACCATGAAAAGTGCTCGTTTCATCACGTGCATGGCCTTCAAAACAGTGATCTGCTTGGCCACTTCGGACAGCGGCACTGGTGGTGTAGTATCGATCGCAGCGATTTACATTCGAACAAGTTCCCGACGATAATAAGCTTTGAATTAACGAAGGATGCCTTGATGCAAAGGTTGAATGAGACTGGTGGTGTTTGGTGGCATGAACGACAATTTGATGTTCAACAGATTTGTACCCGGAAGTAAGTTATGACAAATTGCATTGTCCAAAAACAGAATAATCTTTCGATTTTGAGCAATCATTTTTCGATAAAGCGTTTTCAAAACGTCAGTAAACAGCTGACTAGTCATCCAGGCTTTACGATTAGCGTATTAAGAAAACGGCAGATTTTTGACATTTTTAAAGCAGCGTGGTTTTGCCGACTTACCAACAACTACAGCTTGCTTTTCACTGCCGTCCATGTTTGTGAACTGAAGCATCGTGAGTCTGTCTTTCGGAACATTTGTCCCATTTGACTGTTCGTCGCCGGCAAATCGCAAAGATCCAGATAGCATGGCTTTGTAGAAAAGTCCCGTTTCATCACAGTTCCAAACATCTTTTGGATCATATCCACGGAAAAGTGCGGCAAAACGTTTGTCACCCATTCGTTGGCAGAACCGTGATCTGCTGACGTTGATTCGCCGTGAAATTTTTTGAACGAAACGTTATCGGCCTGCTTCCAGCTCATGAGCCAGCCATTGCTCGGTTCAAAATCGACTTCAAGATTTACGGCCAGTTGTGATGCTTTCTGCCTAATGATGTGATCGGTGACGGTAGCTCCATGAGCACATGCTTGCGTAAACCATTGTGTAAGCGCTTCGTTAACGTCCTTGTGCATAGATTGGCGCTTTCGTTTGCGATTAGTGTTTCCGTTCATTTGCATGCAACATCTGAGATCGTCTTCTTTCTTGAGAAGTTTTGCTGTTGTTGAATAACCGACTCCGTACTTTTTGGCCGCAGCGGCCAGTTTCAGTTTCTTCAACCAGACATCGTCGATGATCTCCAACTTTTCAGAAATGCTCAGAGTTTTTCGTTGAGACGCCGACGCCGAAGCCGACGCCGACATCACTAATCGCAATGATTGCAAGCAAAACGGTTTTCAGTGGCAAAATTAACAAACAAACTTCTGACTCAACAGAACAGTGAGTAAAGTGAAAGTGCTGACTCAACAGAACAGTGGGTAAAGTGATAGTTCTAACTCAAAAGAACAGTGGGTAAAGTGAAAGTGCTGACTCAACAGAACAGTCGGTAAAAGGAAAGGTCTGACTGAACAGAACAGTGGGTAAAGTGAAAGTTCTAACTCAACAGAACAGTGGTTAAATTGAAAGTTCTAACTCAACAGAACAGTGGGAAAATTGAAAGATCTGACTCAACAGAACAGCGGGTAAAGTGAACGTGCTGACTCAACAGAACAGTGGGTAAATTGAACGAGCTGACTCAACATAACAGTGGGTAAATTGAAAGATCTGACTCAACAGAACAGCAGGTAAATTGAACGAGCTGACTCAACAGAACAGTGGGTAAAGTGAAAGTGCTGACTCAACAGAACAGTGAGTAAAGTGAAAGTTCTGACTCAACCGAACTGTTGGTAAAGTGAACGTGTTGACTCAACAGAACAGTCGGTAAAGTGAACGAGCTGACTCAACACAACAGTGGGTAAAGTGAAAGTGAAAGAAATGGCTTGATAAGTGTTATTCGGACTTTGCTCCGTTGAAAACAAGGGTTACGAGGTGGTATGCTGACTTTAAACGCAGTCGTACAGACACAAATGATGCTGAACACCTGCATAATGTGGCTTTCTTGTGTCTCTTCTATAAATACTTTCATGGCTTCTGCTCCAAAGAATTTAGTTCTTTAGTGCCCCCGATATATGAATTTACTCGAGCCACAAGATGAGCAACTAGGTCCCACATTTTTACTGTGAAACCAATAAAATGTAATCGCAAATTCTACTCTAGAAGCTTCTTTTCTCACACTTTCAGCCTATGGAATTCTCTTCCGTTTACTTGCTTCTTAGAGAGATACAATTTTTAAGAATTTAAATGTAAAGTCAACAGTCATCTCCTATCTCAGTGGCTTGAATCCTCTCTCTCTCTCTCATGCTCTTTACTTCATCCACTCCACTCTCATCAGTATTCTCATCCTTCTCTTACCCACTTCCTGTCACTCCCTATAACCTGTCACTCTTTCTCATAACTTTCCTCCTATGTAACCACCCTGTAAAACAGTGGCAGTAAAAGGTGTTGTTTGGAGTGATATGATTATAAAAAAAATAGTCATCTCCATTCTCACTAACTTGCATCCTCTCTTTCATGCACCTTTCTCCGTCCACTGTACTGTCATCAGTATTCTCATCCTTCTCTTACCCACTTCCTGACAACCCTATAACCTGTCCCTCTTTCTCATAACATTCCTCCTAATGTAACTCCTTTGTAAAACTGTGGCAGTAAATTGCCTTGCTAAGGGCCATATGTTCATGAAAAAATCTCTCATTATATTTTTTCCTTTGTTTCCAGTGAACCATTGTGCGGAGATTGCGAACCCCAATGTTATGACATATTATCAAGACAAATACAATGTACATACACTGTGTCAAGGTACATATTCAATTATAATATTGGTGTCTGTAAAGACATTATGTAAATGAAGAAAATCCAGCAATTTAATACAGTGTTTGAAATTGTAATGGCTTGGTATCATAGAGAAAAGCGTTTTAGAACAATTTCTTTAAAAATATTGATAAACAATGAACTGGAAAAACAAAGACAAGTTCAAATTGGCTTTATTTGCTAATCATTTAAACAAAAATAAAACCAACTTGCAAATCATTTAATAGAAATAAAGTCAACATGCAAATTATTTAAGAGAAATATAGGCAACTTGCAACTCATCAAATAGAATGAAACATATCTTGCTACACATCCAAGAGAAATAAAGTCACCTTCCTAAACATTTAATAGAAATAAAGTCATCTTGCTAATACTTAAATAAAAATAAAGCCATCTTCCTAATCATTTAATAGAAATAAAGCCATTTTGCAAATCATTTAATAGAAATAAAGCCATCTTACAAATCATTTAATAGAAATAAAGCCATCTTACAAATCATTTAATAGAAATAAAGCCTTCTTGCTAATCATTTAGTAGAAATAAAGCCATCTTGATAACCATTTTATAGAAATAAAACCATCTTGCTAATTGTTTAATAGAAATAAAGCCATCTTGACTCATCATTTAATAGAAATTAGGCCATTTTGCTAAACATTTAATAGAAATAAATCTATCTTGCAAATCATTTAATAGAAATTCAACCTTCTTGCTAATCATCCAAGAGAAATAAAGCAGTCTTCCTAATTCTTTAATAGAAATAAGGCCATCTTGCTAATCATTTAATAGAAATAAAGACATATTCCTAAACATTTTCTAGACATAAAGCTATCTTGTTAATCATTTAAGGGAAATAAAGCCATATTCCTAATCATTTAATAGAAATAAAGCCATCTTGCAAATTATTTAATAGAAATAATGCCTTCTTGCAAATCATTTAATAGAAATAAAGCCATCTTGTTAATTATGTAATAGAAATAAAGCCATCTTGCTCATCATTTAATAGAAATAAAGCCATTTTTCTAATTATTTAATAGAAATAAAGCCATCTTACAAATCATTTAATAGAAATAAAACCTTCTTGCTAATCATTTAATAGAAATAAAACCATCTTGATAAACATTTAATAGAAATAAAGCCATCTTGCATATCATTTAATAGAAATAAAGCCCTCTTGCTAATCATCCAAGAGAAAGAAAGCCGTCTTCCTAATCCTTTAATACAAATAAGACAATCTTGCTAATCATTTAAGAGAAATAAAGCCACATTCCTAATCATTTAATAGAAATAAAGCCATCTTGTTAATCATCTAATAGAAATAAAGCCATTTTGCTCATCAAATGATAGAAATAAGGCCATCTTGCTGATCATTTAATATTAATAAAGCCATCTTCCTAATCATTTAATAGAAATAAAGCCATTTTGCTCATCAATTAATAGATATAAAGCCATCTGACTACTCATTTAATAGAAATAAAACCATCTTCCTAATAATTTAATAGAAATAAAGCCATCTTCCTAAATATCTAATAGAAATAAAGCCATCTTGCTAATCATCCAAGAGAAATGAAAGCCATCATCCTAATGTTTGAATAGAAATAAAGCCTTCTTGCTAATCATTTAATAGAAATAAAGCCATCTTGTTAATCATTTAATAGAAATAAAGCCTTTTTGCTCGTCAATTAATAAATATAAAGCCTTCTTGCTACTCATTTAATAGAAATAAAGCCATCCTTCTACTCATCCAAGAGAAATGAAGCCATCTTCCTAATCATTTAATAGAAATAAAGCCATCTTGCGAATCAGTTAATAGAAATAAATCCATCCTGCTACTCATCCAAGTGAAATGAAGCCATCTTCCTAATCATTTAATAGAAATGAAGCCATTTTGCTACTCATCAAAGAGAAATGAAGCCATCTTCCTAATCATTTAATAGAAATGAAGCCATTTTGCTACTGATTTAATAGAAATAAATCCATTTTGTTAATAATTTAATAGAAATAAAGCATTTTCCTAATCATTTAATAGAAATAAAGCCACCTTGCTAATCATTCAATAGAAAAAAGCCATCTTGCCAATCATTTAATAGAAATAAAGCAATCTTGCTAATAATTTAATAGAAATAATGCCATCTTCCTAAACTTTAAAAAAAATAAAGCCATCTTGATAATCATTTAATAGAAATAAAGCAATCTTGCTAATAATTTAATAGAAATAATGCTATCTTCCTAAACTTTAAAAAAAATAAAGCCATCTTGATAATCATTTAATAGAAGTAACGCCATCTTGCAAATCATTTAATAGAAATAAAGCCTTCTTGCTTTTTTTTTTTTTTTTTTTTTAATCATTTCATCCCGAGCAAGGCAGAGACGCCATTGATGTGCAGGGGGTTACATAAATGTAACAAGATTAATTAGAAAAGTGTGAGGAGTACAAACTAGTTAGAAAGGAACAATAGAAAGCTGAGAAAGCAGGTGCGATGACAGATACATAGGTGAAGAAAGGGAAGGTTATACAGGTGAGGGGATAGAGTCCAGTGGTTAATAGATGAGTATTGACTTTGCATTTAAATTTCTGGAGGTTGTAGCTATCAGGAAAGCAAGAATACGGGAGTGAGTTCCACAGAGAAATAAAGCTATCTTACACATCATTTAATAGAAATAAAGCCTTCTTGCTAATCATTTAATAGAAATAAAGCCATCTTCCTAATAATTTTATAGAAATAAAGCCATCTTGCTAAGAAACAAAGCCATCTTGCTAATCATTTAATAGAAATAAATCCCTCTTGCTAATCATTTCATCAAATTAATGCCATTTTGTTAATCATTTAATAGACATGAAGCTATCTTCCTAAACATTTAATAGAAATAAAGCCATCTTGCTATTCATCCAAGAGGAATAAAGCCATCTTCCTAATCATTTAATAGAAATAAATCCATCTTGGTAATCATTTAATAGAAAAAAAGCCATTTTGCTAATCATTTAATAGAAATAAAGCCACCTTGCTAATCATTCAATAGAAAAAAGCCATCTTGCAAATCATTTAATAGAAATAAAGCCACCTTGCTAATAATTTAATACAAATAATGCCATCTTCCTGAACTTTAAAAAAAATAAAGCCATCTTGCTAATCATTTAACAGAAGTTAAGCCATCTTGCAAATCATTTAATAGAAATAAAGCATTTGCTAATCATTTCATAGAAATAAAGCCATCTTGCAAATGATTTAATAGAAAGAAAACATTCTTGCTCATCTTTCACTACAAATAAAGCCATCTTTCTAATCATTTAATAGAAATAAAGCCATTTTGCTCATCATTTAATAGAAATAAATCCATCTTGCAAAACATTTAATAGAAATAAAGCCATCTGGCTAATCATTTAATAGAAATGAAGATATTTTCTTAATCATTTCATAGAAATAAAGCCATCTTTCTAATCATTTAATAGAAATAAAGCCATCTTCCTAATCATTTAATACAAATAAAGCCATCTTACAAATCATTTAATAGAAATAAAGCCTTCTTGCTAATCATTTAATAGAAATAAAGCCATCTTCCTAATAATTTAATAGAAATAAAGCCATCTTGCTAATTATTTAATAGAAACAAAGCCATCTTGCTAATCATTTACTAGAAATAAAGCCATTTTGCTAATCAATTAATAGAAATAAAGGCATCTTGCAAATCATTTAATAGAAATAAAGCCATCTTGCATATCATTTAATAGAAATAAAGCATTCTTGCTAATCATCAAAGTGAAATAAAGCTGTCTACCTAATCATTTAAAAGAAATAAAGCCATCTTTCATCATTTTTTGTTCCATCTTGTCATTTGTGTTTCATCATGTTTTGTTCCATCTTGTCATTTGTGTTTCATCATTTTTTGTTCCATCTTGTCATTTTTGTTTCGTCAGTTTTTGTTCCATCTTGCCATTGTTGTTTCATCTATGGAGTTCTCAAGCCTTGTACTGCGTGATTTTAGCCTGAAAAATGAAGGATAAGAAAGATGACTAGATATTTCACATGATGAATTTACTCTAATCAACACCTAATTCTGCCTAAAACCTATTTTCTTTAATTTTGCAAGAACGGCAGCAGAGGCAAAAACTAAAAAATATTCTCATTATCCAAAATAAATAAATCTTTTATAACAAAACAGTTTCCTCTTTTATCAAGAGTAGTTTTACACTGTATTCTTTTCAACCTAAAGTCTCAGCCGATACATTCTTTGGCCTTGTAATTTTTATAATGTAATAATTTTGTAGTTTATTTAACGCAAAAATATTGTATTAGTTGACTAATGTAATCATCACGCGTCTTCCATTGTAAGGATTTTAATCCATAGATCACTTATACTTGCTATGTTATTAAATAACCTTTGCCAGATCGGGATTTTTGATGTGGATATCATGCATGGTGTCCAACACAGTCAGAAATGTCTAAACTATCCTCAAAATACAACCGTTTTCTTAAATCTATTATGAAAAATAGAATTCATTGGAATTTTCAAATGTTGATATTTGAAAAGATCTTAAATTATTTTGCTGTTGATTATTCACGCAATCCTTGAAAGAAAATTTGACTCTTATTGTAAATCTATACATATTTTCTTTAATTTTCCAGGGATGCTTCCAAATTTATTAGGCAAAATATATTTTCTTTATCTTATGAAATAAACCGCAGAAATACATCCATTTTAAATCAAATTGCTTTCATCATTTACATTTATAATATATCATTTTCGGAGTTTTTCTCGGTATTCTTTTTAGCACAAAGTTTCGGCCGATCCATTCGTTGGCCTTCGAATTTTTTAAATGACTTTTTTTTCTGTTGTTTTTTAAACGCTCCAATATTTTATTTGATTAATGTTTTGTGTTGTTTAAAAAAACTTTGGCCTCTGAAATTTTAAAATGTTTCTATTCTTGTAATTTGGTATCTTCCGTGTTTATCGTCTATTCACAGAATTGGAAGATACCGTTTTGGGGGGATGGGGGAGAAAAAACCTCCTTTCAATTGTCAGATTCTCTCAAAAGCGAGTTATTGTCACCTTATTTAGGCTGGAACTAACAAATCCCTGCCTTCCATCATGAATAAAGTTAACAAAAAGACATTCATGCTCTTTATGAGGGAACACATATTCTCCAGCCTCATTTGTCCAGACGCGACGTCGCGCGTCTATAGCCATTCAAATTTGAAATAATCTCCATCCATTTATTTTATAAGTTCAAACATCTATAGACCGAAAGCGCCATGCTTCCCCTCTTCCCCAAGAAATACACTTTTGGGGAACAGACTCGCGCGTGGTTATACTGAACACTACAATTAACGATACCAAATTCTCTTTTACTCATCAAACCTCATGAAAAATTAACTAGTACTGGAAAAGAGATGTAGAAAACGTTGGTCATATATTTCAGATAAAACATGATTCAACTTGTAAATCTAAGCATATTATCTTTTTTTTTTTTTTGCAGAATTGGCTGAAGTGGCAAAAAGTAAATGTGATTATTTTTATTTTATGAAATAAATTCATATTTAAAACAAAACTTTTTCCGCGTTTATGTTTATTATACCAGCTTTATTCCATAGATTGTTTCCACTTGCCATGTTTTTTTTTAAAAAGCCTTATCAGATCGGGATTCTCACAGGGATGTCATGGAGAGTGCCCAGATTCTTCAGAAAAGTCCTCTAAATACAACCGTTTAACGTCAGTAGTTATAGTAGCTCTAAGCTCCACTCAGCCAGAATATGAGTCATTAAAACGAACTTCAAACGAATTAATTCTTTGAAGCAGAAATAATCAGATCTCATAGATTGGCGCTACACTATCCCAAAAACTTCAACAAATGATAAAACTACAGCATTTACAAACGTTTGTACGGTACTGTATATTTGTGAACCAAATAGAAGATAGCTGCCAATATATATGTGCGTTTATGCGTGTGTCATTTTAGACGACACCAACGAGAGACTCGTCTTCTATAAAAAATGTTATATCAAAGTCAAAGTAGTCTCTTGCCATTATTGTTTGATCTGGCTGTTTCCATAGAGCTGTGGAATAAGTGCTGTGTTAAAATTTGATTCAAATATAAATATATAGCGCATATATATATATATATATATATATATATATGTGTGTGTGTGTGTGTGTGTGTGTGTGTTATATTCTATATTCTATCATAGCTCTTTGGTCCTGTGAAAACAGCAGCTCCCCAACCAACTTGATCCCGAGTGACCGTATCTCAGTTCGCAAAACTGATAAAAAATTCCATCACGGACGTTTTATATTCGTCTTTGCAGCGAATCTTGGGTTGTCAAACGTTACACGTTCCCTTAAACAGTTCCCCCTCTGGCAGTAATCCATGCCCGTAAGCCTACCTCAGCCACCTGAGACGTCCAGATATAATGACAAATTGCAAGTTCTTTAAGCACTTCTGTATCCGGGACCGGAATCTTTTGGAATATCTCTTCAGTATCTTATGCGAAAACTATTTGAACCACCTCGCCTGACCAACATACGAAGTCCACATCTCGCTACCTTAAAAGAGTGTTGAGTAAATTAGAGTCTTTGTTTTTATCTTGAGTTTATCACTTTTCCATGTTCTTTTCATAAGTTTATTGAGTATAGTTGTGGCCTTTCTTATACTTCTTGTCCTTTTCTCATCCATAGATGGGGTCAATGTTATGATGTATTCCAAGTGTGACACGATAACTAAGCGTATATTAAGGTGGATTTGTAAAATATATATTTTATTATAATAGATTAAATTAGAAAATGGTTAAGAATAGAAAAATAGTTTAAAAACATGTGTTTCGTTTAACAAAAGTGAAAAAGAAGAGAAAAAATAAATAAATAAACGCTTTTTCTTTTATAAGGAAATTTGTGGAAGAGAAAAGGGTATCAGATTACTGTTAAATCCTACCAGTCTTCCGGTAAATATTTGACTAAGTGATTTGATGTGATAAAAGATAAACGTTTAGGAAATAGATTTTTGAGTGTCTTTATTGTATCTTGACCAGACATTTAGAAAATAAAGATAAAAGAAATCCTAGAAAATACTTGGAGGCTTAGTGCAGACATCCCGTTTACACATCAAAGGAAGCAAAATTTAAGTACCTTGAAATTTCGGACTTCCAGACGCTAATGCTAATCACCCGGTGGTCTAAGCATTTCCGGATTAATTTAAATAAATACAAGTGATTTTTCCAAGCCGATCAGTTAAGTTGAGTGAGTGGAGGTAGTTTGTCAGCCGAGCGTGTGCCTGAAGTAGAAACTCCGTTCGTCTTGAGTCGGTCAGTTCGGCAATTGATCTCCATTAATTAGAGTTAGAATTAGTGTCACATCGCCTACCCCAGCCGAAAAGACTAACTCTAAACGAAATAAAGCATCGTTTTAACTCATCCAAGTTGTGGAAGTTCGTTCCTTATAGTTTAATCTTGTACCCCCAGCTTGAGACTCCGACTTTTTCAACAAACTCCTGGCAATATCACAGCGTGGAGAACGGCCGCCGGAGAAATTGTTCGGACCGTCCACTGGGGTGTTACACAAGTAAACAGACATATTCCAGCAACTTCTTTTCTCGCACTTTCCACCTGTTGAATTCCCTTTCATTTACTTGCTTTTCCGACAGCTACAATTTCCAAGAATTTAAATGTGAAATCAATAGTCATCTCTTATCTCACTAACCTTCATCCTCTCTCTCTCTCTCGTGCTCCTTTCTCCGTCTACTCCACTCTCATCAGTATTCTCATCCTTCTCTTACCCACTTCCTGACCCCCCTCTTATAACCTGTCACTCTTTCTCATAACTTTTCTCCTATGTAACCCCCTGTAAAACAGTGGCAGTAAAATGCTTTGCTTGGGGCAATATGATTATTAAAAAAAGTCACCTCTTATCTCACTAACCTGCATCCTCTCTCTCATGCTCCCTTCTCCGTCCACTCCACTCTCATCAGTATTCTTATCCTTCTCTTACCCACTTCCTGAAACCTCCTATAACCTGTCACTCATTCTCATAACTTTCCTCCTATGTAACCCCCTGCAAAACAGTGGCAGTAAAATGCCTTGCTTGGGGCGATATCATTATAAAAAAATAGTTTTCAAAGATTCACTACCAAGTTTTACGTCTGGCTGTGGGTTTGTCCCTTGTCCAATTACCTACGTTTTCTTGATGCTGATTTGTCAATTCGAAGAGATCACATGCTTTCGCTAGACAAACTACCCGTCACTCAAGGTCATTTTCCTTGTCTGCCGCTATCGGAGCAGCATCATCAGCGAAAATTAATTCTTTGATCAACACTTCAGTCGTCAGTTGTTTTGACTTCAGAAAAGAAGGACTCACTGAACCTGGATTTAAAGTAAACTCTTTCCTCGCTTCAGTAAAAACGCATCTTTCAAAATGATAGCAAAATAAATGGTAAAGAGAATTGATGCCATGAAACTGTTGTGAGATCTCACTTTTTTCTATGATAATAGACTCGACTTGAGTATAATTATATTCCTGCCATTGGTTACCCTAAGATACCGAGAGATACCGAAGTTTCATAGAGAATACTGCGTCAGTAGTCATAGTAGCTTTGAGTTCCACTCAGCCAGAATAATATTACATAGCACCCGTCAGCTCTGACGTGGACATACTAATTCTAGCACGTCTTCACTTCAAAGACTTGTGTGTGTATATATATATATATATATATATATATATATATATATATATATATATTCCTTACTAATCGTATTCCTGGATTACTAACCTGCGTTCAAGTTTGTAACTTTACGTTTAATATAACTTTTTTCTGTCTCAAATATCTGTTTTATTGTTCATTATTTTGTGCGGTTCCTCTTTACTTTACCTTGAGCAACACTTTCATCTCATTGAATGCATGTCCTCGTGGAAAGAAATGACAAACTGCTGAAGAATACCGATATTTTCCAATACTTTATGGATAGATTTCAGGTTTGCAGAGTCAAATACTTTTGTCAGATCAACGAAGGCGATTAATAGTGATTTTCTTTGTTCCATGTATTTTTCATGCATCTGGTGCAATGTTTGTTTTTGAGTTTTGTTTAACGGCATATCAACACCTCTGTGGGTTATTTAATGCCAAAAAGATGGGGTTTAACGTATTTTTTTAATGTTCGGTTATAGCAAGAAGGTTGATTAATTCAGATTATAATGAATATTTCTTGTTTTTATTCTTTTTTATTTTAGAAAACTGAAAACGTCTTCTAGTTTTGTATTCAAATTGTTTTGCTGAGAATAATTTGTTCCCATCAAAAATGTGTCATGGTAATATTTTTCCTTTAAAAATGTATATATTTCTATAAAAGTCTATTTCCATGTATATATTTCTATAAAAGTGCATTTTTATACTTTCATAGTGTTTTGACCCCAGTTTGGTGGTTAACTATTTGCCCATAGCTGGGACTCTAACAGGTGCTACCACTCTAGGTCAGGTTAGACCTGAGAACAACAGCAATTAACAACCCCGAATCAGAGGCCTTGCTACCGGATGCAGTATACTGTCATGCCCAGGACCATGGTGCAGTTTAAAGACCATATCAATTGTTAATAGACCAACGACGGGAAAAATATATATTCCCCTGTAATTATTCCGGTCGGCCTTGTCCCCTTAAATTTTTGTAAAGGATAACAATTTTGTCGCTCCCTATTATCTGTGACATTTCACATGTCGGCAGCAAAGTTAATAACAAAGCATGCAACTTTTTTTTAATTGCTTAACCCTTAGCAAGACAGCCTCACCGTCACTGGTGTGCAAGGGGTTACATAGGAGGAAATTTATGCGGAAGAGGTAAAAAGAACAACCTTTGAAAAAATCTTTAAAAATTTCAACAGGAGTACCATCCTCGTCTGATTCCCTCCCATTTCACGGGGCACCTATTCCTTCAGAAACTTCCTCTTGAATCATATATGTAATATTCACAGTATCAGAACAAACGCCTTTCAACAAAACTTTTATAAGCAACGATAACAGTTACCAAAAATAGAAAACGCAGTTCGTAAATTTGTAATGCGGTTCTATGACGTCACACCACGTTAGAGCTCGAAATGTTAACAGAACCATATATTTAAATGCAATGTAATGTGTTATGACCAGATTTAAACGTGATTTTATTAAGTGTGGGTTGTTTGGATTTATATTTTATGTCAACACAAGATAAAATCGTCGCTGATGGTGGATGTTTTATGTTAACGTCCCTGTAACCTCTCTGAAAATGGCTCATGTCAGCTGAAAGCTTAGAACTAACTTAATAAAAATTTATCCAAATGTTGTAGAATTTTTGTCTTTATTTTCACTTGAAATGAAAACTAAAATACGATGTTTAGAACAGTTCATGATTAAACATAATAGACATTCATTGTCTGTTATATTTAACAGTAAATGTTCAGAAAATTATCTGCTGCCTCGATACACTATATATATAGTTTTAGAAGTTCTTTTGAAATGATACTGGTATTTGAATAGTTGCGTTTATTTATTGAAGCGAATGTTCTCATCTGATATACATAAATACTCAGATGATTAATTGAAGGCACGAGGGACAGAGAATTATACAGCATAACCTTCCTAGCAAATTTGTGGAGAGGCATGATCGTCTATGTCCATAAGGGACACGGCACATAAAGAAGGATAAGAAAAATAGTCAACTATTAACAATTTTTACATGTCAGTTTAAACTGACATGCGGAAGGTGTTAATAATTTCGATTCACAATAATAATAATAATAATAAATTGATAAAAAATTCGAGCCAACAAATCTGACATAGTCCTTATGAAGAAGATGGAAAAATTGTCTGCTTATAGACATGTCTGTCGACATGAAAAGAAACAACTTTTTTATTTTTATAATCATATCGCCCCAAGCAAGGTATTTTACTGCTACTGTTTTACAGGGTTAATTAGGAGGAAAGTTATGAGAAAAAAGGACAGGTTATATTGGGTGTCAAGAAGTGGGTAGGAGAAGGATCAGAATACTGATGAGAGTGGAGTGGACAGAGAAAGAAGCATGAGAGAGAGGATGCAGGTTAGTGAGATAGGAGATGAATATTGACTTTACATTTAAACTCTTGGATATTGTACCTCTTTAAAAAGTAGAGAAAGGTTTCTCTAAGTATAAAGATCTTTAAATAGAAATTGGGTGAGTATTGGACATGAAATCCATAATAATACCCGTTTTTGTAGGCTCACTTAAACTGGTCAAGAAATAAGGAAAAAAGACACAGAAAATCGCTTTCAAAATCAAGATGGGAGGAGACCAAATGATCATTTTCCTTTTAACTACTCACAATAAAGAGAACTCTTTTCAAGGTATCCGCATTTCCAGCGGGAAGACTCGATCCCATAAACAAACAAAGTAGGACATGTTCAATTGGACATTTCGAAAGAGTTTGACAGGGTTTGATATAGAGGTCTTCCTTTTATAAATACTCACAAAAATTGTTTTCTTTAAAAGAACACTATTCATACTGTCTAAATATCCAGCGAAAAGGCTAGATTCCATAAAGGAAAAAAGTAGAACATTTTGCTTTGGACATCTTGAAAGCATTTCACAAGGTTTGATAGAGGCATCTTCTTCTTATCACTACTCAGCAAAGGATAGACTTTCTTATAACTGCTCCAATAATAACGAGAAACCAATTCTTGGTATCTGCATTTCCATCGGAAAGACTCGATTCCATGATCGAAAAGAAGCAAAAAGAGTTGCTTCGAACATCGACAAGGTTTTTTTTAAATCATTTCACCCTAAACACGGCAGTTTTACAGCCACTTGTGTGCAGGGGGTTATATAGGAGGAAATTGATAGGGGGTGAATACTGGTGTGATGAGAGTGGAGTGGACAGAGAAAAGAGCATGAAAGAAAGGATGCGAGTCAGAGAGATACGAGAGGTCTATAGACGTTACATTTAAGTTTTTGGAGGTTGGAACTGTCGAGAAAGCAAGTATACGGAAATTTGATATAGAGGTCTTCTTCTTATCACTACTCACCAAAGGAGTGGCTTTCATATAAGTATTCCCATAATAACGAAATCTTTATACATGATATCCGCATTTCCAGCGTAAAAAAATTGATTCTATAAGGACATTTTGTTTTGGATATCTCGAAAGCGCTCGACAGGATTTAATATAGAAATATTCTTCCTATAACTACTTACCAAAAGATTGTCTTACTAATGAGTCAGTCAGTCAGTAAAGTGCCATACGTGATACACACTTGGGCGATCATGTCTCGAAAGTGACATGACTGACTGTGCAGAAGAGTATTCCGTAGTAGTTTGCCATTGCTTTCTGCGGTAGACTGTTTGTCAGCCAAGGCTATAGAACCCAATCTGTCCTATTATTTGACTCATAGCTAGAGGGGGAAGAGATGTATTATATTATTAAGTAGTAATTAGTGGGGGATCAGTTTATTACTTCATAACAATGTAAAACTGATCCCCCACTTTATGCCCAGTAGAAGCCTTAATCATGTTTTCAACTATTATATTCAGTCAGTCAGTTAAGTGCCATACGTGATACACGCTTTGGGCAATCATGTCTCGAAAGTGACATTACTGACTGTGCAGAAGATTATATCGAAGTAGGTTGCCATTGCTTTCTGCGGTAGATTGGTTGCCAGCCAAAGCTATAGAACCCAATCTCTCCTATTATGTAACCCATAACTGGAGGGAAGAGACGGATTAATGCCTTTCCCAAAGGTATTTTTTGCGTAACTGAATGCAAGAAATTCAACTGGAATTCGAACTCGGTACCCCGACCTCTCGTTTCGAGTCGATATCCACTGCACCACAATTCACATTTACTTATTATAAGTACGTATAAGTACTCCCATAATAACGAGAACTCTATGCATTGTATCCGCATTTTCAACGGGTAGACTCGATTACATGATGAAACAAAGCAGGACATGTTGCTTTGGACATCTCGAAAGCGCTCGACAGAAGGAAGCGCTATATAGAAGTCATCTTCTGATAACTACTCCATAAAAGGCCAGTTTCATTATAAATACTCCCATAGAAAGGGGAGCTTTATTCATTGTATCCACATATTCTGCAGTAAGTCTCACTTTACAGGACATGTTGCCTTGGACATGTTGCCTTGGACATGTTGCCTTGGACATCTCGAAAGCGTTCGATAGTGTTTGATATACAGTTCTTCTTTTCATACCTTCTCACCAAAAGATCGTCTTCCTTAAAATATTCGCATAGTAACGAGAAATCTATTCATTGTTTCTGCATTTCCAACGAATAGTTGGTTGTTTTTGTTTTTATGGCATATCAACACCTCGGCGGGTCATTTATTGCCAACTAAATTTTTATTTATTGCTGCTAATACCTTTTTCTTTCAACAATTTATTGTTGTTTTGTATATAAGTTTTGTGTCTAGTAAAAGACATTTTTTCTTTTCGAGTATCAAGATTCATTGGGATTTATTTTTAAGGGCAGGGTTCCTAAGTCCTACCCTTGTTATTTAACCCATAACTGGATGGAAGGGACGGATTAATACCTTTCCCAAGGGTACCAGTGCTTAAGTGAATGCATGGTATTCAAGTGGAATTCGAACTCGGCTCACCGATTTCTCTTTCCGAGCCGATATCCACTGCACCACGACGCACGTCCGTCACTAAACGCTTACAGCACCAGGTATTCCCAAGCGGTCACCCATCTAAGTACTGACTAGGATCTATTTCGCAAGACACACTTTGGGAACAAATACAAGCTGCTTTGCAGGAGATACCATTGGATACATTGAAGACGCTTGTGATTTCAATCTTTGACAGAATGAAGGCTGTGATCAAAGCAAAAGGTTAAATATTAAACGAAATATTAAAGTTATTTTCTAAATATTTTTACTTGCTGAAGAATTTGTTCAGTAAATCAAATAAAGTTACTTTAATTAAATTGTTTATTTTATAAAATAGTTCATCTCCTAAAACTTTTGCACAATACTGTAATAGTATATATATATATATATATATATATATATATATATATATATATGAAATGAATTGTTTGAACATTATTTTTTATCGATACTCGTATTTAAGTAGATATTCTGTTTTTAAGTAAACAGTATTATATATTTATATCTACGGGCCTGATTATTTACGATAAATTGATAAGACGAAAATGTGTGCCATTCGGCAGGATTCGAATCTGCAACACCTATCTAGATAGGGGAAGCTACCATTTGATCTGGTAACGTCTTAGACCGCTCGACCACGAATGGCCTCCAGTCTCAACGAGGTTTTTATCAAGCCTATATAACACAATTTTCGATTTATCGTAAATAATCAGGCCAGTAGATATAAATATATCATAATGTTTAATTAAAAACTGAATATCTACTTAAATACGAGTATCGATAAAAAATAATGTTCAAACAATTCATTTTAAATTGTCGGTTGTTTATAACCAAGTTTCGTCAAAATTCGTTAATTTCCGTAACATGTTTACATATATCTATATATATATACTGTATTATTACTGTATATATCTATCTATCTATCTATATATATATATATATATATATATATATATATATATATATATATATACAGTAATATGCAAAAGTATAAAGACATGAACTATTTTATAAAATAAACAATTTAATTAAAGTAATTTTATTTGATTTAATATATATATATATATATATATATATATATATATATATATATATATACATATTTCTTCGTGGGGATGACATGTGAAGAAACAGCTAATAATCCTCTCAAATATTTGTAGGGTAATACTTGTCTATTAGATAAAGTCAGTAGAACGTAAAATATTTGTAGTACCAGTCAATGAGAGTATGCCATCCATATGAGAATCCCGATCAGATATGGATATATAAGAATATGACAAGGCAAAGCAATCTATGGAATATAATTCCTATGCTAAACATAAATGATGAAAAGCGTCTTGTTTTATAAATGGTTTTATTTCCTAATATAATGAAAATATTTTTCACTTTTAACCAGTGAAGATGAACCTGCAAAAATAAAGAAAATATGTTTAACTTTAAAATTTGAATCGTTTTTTCTTTTAATTTCTTCTTGTGTAATATCCGGCCATCTTTTTTCTTCTTCTTCCTTTTCACACTAAATTTATGAAGATAATGGAGATAAATAATTATTGATCTATGTCTTTATCATAGTGTTCAGAGTTACCACGAGCGAGTCTGTTACCCATAATATCTGAAAAAGTAAAGAAAATAAGTTTAGACTTACAAGTAGAATCAAGTTCTATTTAATCTTCGAATTTTTTTTAAACAGCAAAACAATTAGAGATCTTCACAAATATCAAACGTACCCATTAGACTTAAAAGGTATAAGATATTCTATCTGATAACTTTAAAATCTAATATTAGTGCATTGAATATTGCTGTCACATCTGGTCTGGTGCTTTTGCTATTTATCTAAAGATCCTTGACGGAACCCAAAGAATCTGAACTGAGATCTTGGCCCAGTCACATAACTTTCCATTGCATTTCCTATTTTAAGCACAGTACTGAATTAGCAATTGGATCTCACCATTATTGTGTAGAAAATTCTAGATGTGAATATTAGTGCCCTGCTGACATATTCTTTCTTCTTGCTTTCCTCTCAAATTCAATTTTCATAAATTTAAATGTTACGTCAAACAACGTCATCTCTCTCTTTAAATCTATAGTCACCTCTTTCGACTTTTTCTTAGATTAGTCCACATTCAGTAACCCCTAGATTTTATCGACTTCCTTGAGGTGAATGGGTTGACAAAATATGTAGCCACATACTCTTTTAACCAAAGTCAATCTGAATAATAGTTAATTACTAATAATTTAATAGAATTAAAGCCAACTTGCTAATCATCAAATAGAAATAAAACCAACATGCTAATCATTTCACAGAAATAAAGCCAACTAGCTAATCATTTAAAAGAAATAAAGCCAACTTCCTAATCATCAAATTGCAATAAAGCCAATTTGCTAAATATTTAGTAGAAATAAAACCATCTTGCAAATCATCCAATAAAAATAAAGCCATCTTGCTAAACATTTAAGAGAAATAAATCAATCTTGCAAACCATCCAATAAAAATAAAACAATCCTCCTAAATATTTTTTACAAAGAAAGCCATCTTGCTCATCATTGTGTTTAGAAATAAATCGATCTTGAAAACCATCCAATGGAAATAAAGAAATCTTGCTCAATATTGTTTAGAAATAAAGCCATCTTGTTTATCATTGACTAGAAATAGTCATATTGCAAAACACCCAATAGAAATAAAGCCAACTTGTGAATAGTCCAAGAGAAATAACGCCATTTTGCATATCATTCAATAGAACTAAAGCCATCTTGCAAATCATGCAATAGAAAGAAAGTCTTCTTGCTAATCATTTAATAAAAATAAAAACCATCTTGCTAATTATTCAATAAAAATAAAGCCAACTTGCTCATCATCTAATAGAAATAGACATCTTGCAAAACATTCAATAAAAATAGACATTTTGCTTATCATTTCATAGAAATAAAACCATCTTACTAATCATTTAATAGAAACAAAGCCCTCCTGCAAATCCTTCAATAAAAATAAAGCCATCTTCCTCATCATTCTATAGAAATAAAGCCATCTTGCTAATCATTTGAATAAAAATAAAACCATCTTGCAAATCATTTAATAGCAATAATGCCATTTTGCTAATTTTTTAATAGAAATAAAACAAACTTTCAAAACATCCAATAGAAATAAAGCCATCTTGCTAATCGTTTAATAGAAATAAAGCCAACTTGCAAATAATTTAAGAGAAATAAAGCCATCTTGCAAATTATCCTATAGAAATAATGGCATTTTGCAAATTATTTAATACAAATAAAGTCATCTTGCTAATCATTTCATAACAATAATGCCATCTTGCTAAACATTTACTAGAAAGATAGCCAACTTGCAAATCATGCAGTAGAAATAAAGCCAACTTTGTAATCATTTAGTGGAAATGAAGCCTTTTTGATAATCATTTAATAGAGATAAAACCATCTTACTAATCATTCAATAAAAGTAAATCCATCTTGCTAAACATTTAATAGAAATACAGCCATTTTGCAAATCATTAAAAACAGCCACTTGCTAATCATTCTATAGAAATAAATCCATCATACTAAGCATTTAATAGAAATAAAGCCACCTTGTAAATCATTCAATGAACATAAAGCCATCTTGCTGATCATTTAATAGAAATAAAGCCATCTTTCTGATCATCTAAAAGAAATAAAGCCATCTTGCACATCATTTAATAGAAATAAAGATATTTTGCTAATTATTTATTAGAAATAATGCCAACTCTCAAACTATCCAATAGAAATAAAGCCATCTTGTTAATAATTAATAATCATTTAATCGTTTAATAGAAATAAAGCCAACTTGCAAAATATACAAGAGAAATAAAGACATGTTACAAATCATCCTGTAGAAATAATGCAATCTTGCAAATCATGCAATAAAAAAGATAAAGCCATTTTGCTAACCATTTAATAGAAAAAAAACAATGTTGCCAATCGTCCAATAGAAATAAAGTCATCTTGCAAATCATCCAATAGAAATAAAGTTATCTTGCAAATCATCCAATAGAAATAAAGTTATCTTGCAAATGATCCAATAGAAATAAAGTTTTCTTGCAAATCATCCAATAGAAATAAAGCCATCTTGCAACTCATCCAATAGAAATAAAGTTATCTTGCAAATCATCCAACAGAAATAAAGCCATCTTGCAAATCATCCAATAGAAATAAAGCCATCTTGCAAATCATCCAATAGAAATAAGTCCATTTTGCAAATCATCCAATAGAAATAAAGCCATCTTGCAAATCATCCAATAGAAATAAAGCCATCTTGCAAATCATCCAATAGAAATAAGTCCATTTTGCAAATCATCCAATAGAAATAGAAAGTAGGCAGTTGGCTTTATTTCTCTTAAATGATTAGCAAGATGCCTTTACCCTGCGTGGTAAGTGTGTATAAATCGTTTCTTAATTCTGTATTTATTTTTCTTACTATCTTTTTGGCTTTCATAAAATTAGCCTCTCTGTTTTGGGGTTCTATTTATTTATTTATTTATTTATTTATTTTATATATTTATTCTGTTAAGCGAAGCTATTCTACCCAAGGTATCGGCAGTTACTGGACACTTGTGACCCCTCCTCCATCCCTGTGAAATCTCTAAATTTCGTAGATGGTCTGTTCTTTCAATTCAAATTTATCAAACAGCTTAACTCGATCTTAATTTTCGGGAAAAGACAAGAGTTGAAGATAGTGTATGAAGAGTGAAGTGTGTATGAATCGTTTCTTAATTCTGTATTTATTTTTCTTACTAACTGTTTGTCTTTCATGCTCGATTTGGACTTTTAACTAAGTTAAAACTTACTTAACTCACCACCCTTGGCATTTTATTTTTTTTTTAAATAGGAGTAGACAGATCGCACTCTCGCCCGGTCCATACTCCTCCCACGTATATTGAACTGGAGTAGAGGCTTGCCCCTTGTTTCCCGTTTAGGATGTGGTTTTCGGTTTTCTCTTCTCTCTCTTCAGACCTTGGTATTGGTGCTTCCGTGATTTTCCTGCAATCTGGTCGGTTGGTGGAAACGGCTCATCACGGGTTGGTAGTTTCCTGGTTGTTGCTTCCGACTGGTAGTTAGGAGCCCTAACGCTTGCGTAGCGTCAAGGACGGCTGCTCTGATCAACATTTGTATAAAATCGGGGTTCTTGTAGTGCCATGATACGCATGGATAGGTGTCCCTGCAAGCGCTTTCAGTGGGCAACCCTGAGGCCACACCTTGTTGCAGCTCTAGCCAGTTTCCCTCCCAGTACAGATCGTGGACAATGACCGCCTGTATCCTCTACTCTAGGTTCCTTTCTATTAATAAAATCCTATGACGAAACAAATCAGAGACGACCCTAAACCAGCTAAAATCAAACCACCTAAACCCATTAACCTTTCTTTCACTAATATCCGTGGCATTCGTACTAACTTTCCTAGTGTAGAAGCGTTCCTGCATGAAAAGTCCCCTGACATCCTTGCGCTCTGCGAAACTAACCTCAACTCAGCTATTCCCTCCTCTGACCTTTCTCTGTATTTCTTTCCACTCTCATCAGGAGCCTCCTACCTATAGGACCTCCTACCGCCACCAAAAAGCTGACTGGGATGCATTTCGCGATTTCCTCTGCGACGTCACTTGGGGAAAAGTGTTCGATCTCCCAGTTGATGACTGTGCCTCTGAGGTCTCGTCATGGGTGAAAGCTGGAATTGATGCCTTCATACCCACCAGGAAGTATTGCCTAAAACCTCATTCCTCCCCGTTGTTCTCTCCTGCCTGTTCGGCCGCCATTGCCCACAGGAACCATTACTTCCGACTATTCAGGAGTCAGTCATCTGATCACAATAGGCGCCTATTCACGTCTGCTCGCAATAAGTGCAAGAAAATCCTGAATGATGCCAAACGGTTGTTCGCTGAGAGAATGCGACGGCGCATAGCTGACCGCAAGTTCGGCTCCAAGGACTACTGGCGGATATGCAAACGGGTGCTTAACAACTGCAAATCCTCTATACGTCCTTTAATCCATGAATTCGAGGTTCTCACATCATCTGCGGACAAAGCTGAGTGCTTTGCCCGCAGATTCTCATCGAACTCTACATTTGACTCATTTGGAGTACACCCACCCGACTTCCCAAACTGCATGACGTATATATTACCCCGACAGTAGTATCCCGAGTAATTTCAAAACTCGACCCCCATAAGGCGAGTGGAGACGATGGAATCCCGGTGATACACCTTAAGAGGTGTGCTCCTGAACTTTCCCCTGTCCTCTATAAACTGTTTAACTACTGCCTTTCTGCTTCCTGCTTTCCTTCATGCTGGAAGTTCTCTTGTCATTCCTGTATTTAAGAATTGTGGTGAACCCTCGAACCCATCCAATTATCGCCCTATCAGTCTTCTACCGATATTCGGGAAAGTGTTCGAGGCCATAATCAATGTTGAAATAGTTCAACATCTTACTGCCCACAAACTCTTCTCTGACACGCAGTATGGCTTCCGCTTTGCCAGGTCCACGGCCGACTTACTAACAACCGTAACGGAATACATGCTCCAGGCACTTGATGAGTCTGACGAGGCTCGCGCGATTGCTCTGGACATCTCCAATGCTTTTGACAGGGTTTGGCACTCTGGCCTTCTATGCAAGCTACGGGGTTACGGTATCACCGGTCGCCTGCTTGACCTAATCAAATCTTTTTTAAATAACCGCAAAATGAAGGTCGTTTTGAATGGGCATGCCTCTTCATCCTACAGCACGAATGCTGGTGTCCCACAGGGATCTATCCTGGGCCCGACGCTCTTCCTTATTTTCATCAAGGACCTCCCAGATGAGATCAAGGGCCACGTAGACATCTATGCAGATGACACCACAATATACTCCCGCGCCAGTAAGAAACATGTCTTGGCGGATATAATCTCGCTACTGACCTTGAACTGGATCTACACTCTGTGGTGAATTGGGGCAAGAAGTGGCTTGTCAACTTCAATGCATCTAAGACCAAGCTGTTGTCTGTCAACCATCACAAGCAACCTCTCCTGCCTCCCATAAGCATGAACCAAGCGATTCTCCCAGAGAGCAGTACACTGCGCCTCCTCGGCCTTACCCTCTCCTCAGACCTCAAATGGAACCACTATATCGAATCCATAGCTAAATCTACTGTTAAGAAGGTTGGGTCACTATGTCGATCTAGGATGTTTTTCCGCCTGAATCCATCCTGCATATATACAAGTCAACCCTCCGTCCGTTCATGGAGTACTGCTGCCATTTATGGTCAGGCGCCAAGGCCGTTCTCCTCAGTGCTCTCAACAGGCTCCAAAGGAGAGTCTGTAATGTGATAGGTACTGACTTGGCGGCTCGACTGCAACCATTTTCCCACCGACGAAATGTGGCCTCCCTTTGTCTGTTCTATAAATACTTTCATGGCTTCTGCTCGGACGAACTTAAGTCACTGGTGCCTCCTCAATAGGTGTTTACTCGTGCAACCAGACTGGCAACTGGGTCCCATCCATTCACAGTCAGGTTAGCCAAATGCAGACGACAATTCTACTCCTGCAGCTTCTTCTCTCGCACTTCCCGCCTGTGGAACTCGCTCCCATATTCTTGCTCTCCTGATGGCTACAACCTCCAGAAATATAAATGCAATGTCAATACTCATCTATTAACCACTAGACTCTAGCTCTCTCCCCACCCCCGTATATCCTTCCCTTTCTCTCCACCTATGTATCTGTCATCGCATCTGCATTCTCAGCTTTCTATTGTTCCTTTCTAACTAGTTTGTACTCCTCACTCTTTTCTAATTAATCTTTTTACAGTTATGTAGCCCCCTGCACATCAGTGGCATTTCCGCCTTGGTCGGGATGAAATTATTTTAAAAAAGGATTAGCAAGTTGGCTTTATTTCTATTAAATGATTAGGAAGATGGCTTTATTTCTATTGGATTATTAGCAAGATGTGTTTAATTCTATTAAATGATTTGCAAGTTGGCTTTATTTCTATTAAATGATTTGCAAGTTGGTTTTATTTTTGTTTAAATGATTAGCAAATAAAGCCAATTTGAACTTGTCTTTGTTTTCCCAGTTCATTGTATATCAATATTTTTAAAGAAATTGTTCTAAAACGCTTTTTTCTTTGATACCCAGCCATTTCAAGTTCAAACACTGTATTAAATTGCTGGATTTTCTTCATTTACATAATGTCTTTACAGACACCAATATTATACTTGAATATGTACCTTGACACAGTGTATGTACATGGTATTTCTCTTGCTAATTTGCCCGTTAAGTCATAACATGTGGGTTTGCAATCGTAGCAACTTGGTTGGCTGAAAATAAAGAAAAAAGTGAGATTTTTTTATAATTATATCACCCCAAGCATGGGAGTTTATGGCAGTTTTATAAAAAAGAGGGACAGGTTTTAGGGGTGTCAGGAAGTGGGTAAACGAAGGATGAGAATAATGATGAGAGTGGAGTGGAAGGAGAAAGGTGTATGTGGGAGGAGATGCAGGTTAGTTAGAATTGAGATGACTATCTTTTTTATCATCATATCGCCCCAAAGAAAGCATTTTACTGCCACTGTTTTACTGGGGGGGGGGGGTTACATAGGAGGAAAGTTATGGGAAAGTGTGTTAGATTATAGAGGGTGTCAGGAAGTGGGTCAGAAAAGGATGAAAATACTGATGAGAGAAGCGTGGATGGAGAAAGAAACATAAGAGATAGGATGCAAGCCACTGAGATAAGAGATGACAATTGACTTTACATTTAAATTGTTAAAGATTGTAGCTCTCTGGGAAGCAAGTAAATGGAAGGGAATTCCATAGGCTAAAAGAATATGGCACCTTGAATGTTGGTGTTAATAGAATAGTACTCTATAAAATATAACAGAGCTATTAAGGTCATGTCAATAAATTTAATTTTCGTTACTCACCGAACGTAATAAATTTCTACTCTTGCTATATGAGACAAACATCATGAAACTCGGATGTAAATAACTTAATTTTATTTCAGTTAATGATCCCATTATTCATCACACATCGACAGGTGAAAAGATAATTTTTAGACATATGTTATTAGCTAGAAAATAGTGGGACATATACAGGCAGAGTAGTCACGATTAGTTATAGCCAAGCAGTTAATGATCTCATGTAGACAAGTAGGTAGATATTTATCACACATCAACAGGAGAAGAGTTAATTATTAAACATAGATTAGTAGCCAGAATGTTATTGCTGTGTGTTTGCTCTTTAACAGTGATTATTTAATAATTTGCACTGATTTTGTTTTCGAGTTGTGAAGTATTCTCTTTAACATTTTAATATTAAGACCGTTGTATATATATATATATATATATATATATATATATATATATTCCATTTGTAATTGAGTTATTACGCGACCTATGTTTCTACCATGAGTGGTGTCTTCATGCCATTTAAAATAACCGATTTTACGTTTATAGTTTTTTAAGAACGCTCAAGTAATAGTGTTTTTATTTATTATTTTTTTGTTTTTTGAACGTTCACGTGGTAGGGAATATTTGAACGCGCAATTTTTAAAATTACAACAATTTGTGGCGTTTTCATCCATGGTTGTATATATATATATATATATATATATATATATATATATTCAAATATGACTTCGAAAATACCATGTGTCGTATGATCATTTCTGCGAAGTAAATTCGCTTTCTCAGTGACCGTTTATTATAGAAAGATTTTTAATATAAGAAATTAATTCCCAGGAAGTTCACTTGATGTTGTGGGGAATTACCTACACACTAATATGAACGCTACCAGACTACATAAATACCGAGAGTTATCTACTCTCGGGGTTAGTAGTAAGTAGCAGCAGCTTTGATACTCATTTGTTAGTACGTCGTTCCGGCGCTAAGTATTTCCTCTGTACACGGCTTCTCTTTTGTAATATAATATTGTTTCCAACCGTATACCGTGTCCGAGTCTTTCTTGTGACATTTTTCCTTGGGCCTCATCACTTAAAAAGAAGGAAAAGAAAGGAAACAAGAAATAACAGTGCGTGGGAGGAGTTTAAAAAAACGGAGAGAGTAGGATTCCGTTTTAGTGAAGGGTAATTGTATACCGTTGCAGGTTAACGGAATTTGACCTTGTGGAAGATAGCCCACTATAAGTCATAAAATGATTATAAAATCAAGAAAGCCAATTTGAGTATAAAAGAACATGTATATATATATATATATGTCAATTAATGTTTTACAATTAAAGTAATGCTTGAAATAAAGGTCCAACGGACGTTAGAATGTTCATAGAAAATATAATGCTGAAAAAGATAAAAGACTTAGGAGTGTGATGAATGTTCATTTTGAAGTTGAACTTCTAAGTTCAGTAAGTCAGTAAGTTGGTTTGTGTGGAATGTCTTTGAAGAGGTCAATCCTGAGTTCAGTAAGTACTTTTGAGACAGGGAGAAGGAAGGAGGTCAGCATAGTAGCCACACGACTTAAGTCAAGATGAGGCACTGATAACTCTAGCCTATGAGTCTTTCTGTCTGATGATGCTTTTTCTCTCCGCTTTTTATATCTGCTTTTTGGATCAAAAGCTCATTTTGAATTTCACGCTTGTATTTGATTCCGGGCTTCCCATTGGCTGGTAAATAAAATTCGCATAGGCTCGCAAAATGGAAATTTGATATTTGATTAATTTTTATTTTTCAACCGGAACATCTGAGCGAACTCGGATGCGCACGACGACTTTTGTTCATTTTCCTTTTTGATGTGAGAGAGCGAACATCTGGTTCATCGCCTTTATTCGGTCGGTATCACCAAAATATCCCCAGAGTTCTCTCAAAATTAATCTCGCTTGCTTGGTTGTTTCGGCAAAATAAAATTGATGTATTTTTATTGTTCAACAAGGGACAATTTTCGTCATCCAAATGCGAACAATTCTTTTTGAAGATCCCTTCGTTTCTTCTGTAATATGTTTGAAAAATTATTCCTTCGTCCGGATTTTATACAAACTCACTAATGGAATTCGAAAGAGCATCTAGAATGAATGAGTCAGACGATTTTCCCTCCATTGGTTTTTAAAGAACAATTCGAAAGACATTTATTGTTGTTTTTATAACTGAAATTTGCGGTTCATGTTGGTCATTTTGTTGTTGTAACTGTAGTTATTGCTGTTGTTTTTGCTGCGCCATCATTTGAAGTCCAATGAATTTCAGTTCGTCCATTATCATTATATTCTGCTGAAAATTTCAATTAGTACGTGGAGAATACAGATTGTATCTCTGTAGTCCCCGGAAAATTCAGAACGACATCTTTGTCGCCACTTTCATAACGTCAGTTTTTCGTAACGTTATTCTGAAAAGAACTTTTGATTACTCGCTATGAGCGAGTTATAATATTTCGGTATCTTCACGTAAAGTCAACGTACTAAACGAATCCTTCGAATAATACACAATAATGCTCTCAAGTAATTCACTTAGAAAATAATCTCTTCAATGATGCAAAACACAGAGCGATATTAATATGCCTCCCCAAATGTGGCATAAGGCCGTTTTAATGTGGGAAATCCGAGTCATATAGCTCGGCCAAAACATTATTGTCTAATATTCCCCAGACGAGACTCTATCCTTCGGCGGAGCCTCGACTGGGTTATTACTCTCCGCCCGAAGACAGAGTCCGACAAAGCATGCGTTCGTGCAGATGTTGGGCATAGATAGGCAAAGAGGTTACGGTTAGAACTAGACAAGCCGCTAAAGATACAATGTAACTGTCTGAGTGATTTATATACTAAATATTTATGGTCACGTGATCCCAGTAGCGCAGTTCATTCAACAGTTACGTTTGTTACCTGGAGATCCGTGTTCGTCTACACATTTCGGTATCGATACTTTCTTCCTATAGAAGAGATAGAAATCTAGAATGTAGTTGGGCATAGGTAGGCAAAGTAGTTCCGGTTAGAACTAGACAAGCAGTTAATGATACAATGTAAACAGCTAGGCAGATATTGATCATACATCGACAGTTGGAGAGACAATGATTAGATATATATAGGCAGAATGGAGACGATTATATACAGACATGCATTTAATGATACCCGATAGACAAATAGGCAAACATTGATCACACATCTACAGGCGGAGAGATTCGACATAGACAAGCAGTTAATGATCCCAGATATACATTTAAGTACATATTGATCATATATCGACACTCAGACGGATAATAATCGTCATCGACTATTTTGATCCCTCTACTCAAAATTTCACTAAAATGTTCCTTTTTTGAATGTTTATCGCAGCTGCTGGTAATGATTTCAAGTTATGTGAAAATAGCATTAAAGTTTCTTCGGTCGAACGGCATATCTAGTTATATGGAAATCTTTTACTTGTATAAACTGTTGTGGGATCTCCCCTTTTTATGATAATGGACTCGACTTGAATATACATATACTCCTGGTTACCGTAAGACACCGAAGTTTAACAGAGAATACCGCGTCTGTAAACATAGTAGCTATGAGCTCCACTCAGTCAGATTCGACGTGGACATACTAATTCCAGCACGGCTTCACTTCAAAGACTTGTACATACATATACGTATTTTTAGATTACTAATCTACGCTTCAATGTCAGTTCTTCAATACGGCAGTGAATGCTGGACAATATCATCGAAAATGAGGACAAAACTGGAAGCAGCGGAAATGTGGTTCTACAGAAGGATATCGTGGATATGCGACGATGAGGTGTTGGAAAGAATGGCAACAAAAAGGAAATTAATACTGAGCACCAGGAAAAGACAACTGAAGTTCCTGGGACATGCAATAAGGGCGGAGGGCTTGGAGAACCTGATACTGACTGGCCAGATATGAAGGAAAGAGAGACAGAGGAAGGCAGCGGATAACATATCTGCAGGGCCTGATCAGGTGGATGACGGAACGGGGGTTGCCAGGAGTAACAGGAGCAAACATACTAAGAGACACAAGGGATAGGAAGACGTGGAGAACCATGATCGCCTACGTCCTGAAGGGACAGGGCACATAGAAGAAAAAGGAGAATCTGCGTTCCAGCTTGTATCTTTGCGTTTAATATAACTTATTTTTCTATCTTAATTACCTGGTTTTTTTGTTCATTAATTTGTGCGGTTCCTCACCCGGAATCCACAACATATACATATGTACTCACAATTGTTTTCTTGATATACAAATGTTTACTTACTGGCAATGCTCTTCTTTCACGATGGCACATGAATATTCAATGCACTTTCCATTCGCATCAAACCCGGCGCAGGCTTTCAAGAAATAAAGAAGTAGAGATGCGAAAATCAAACAAGTGCAAAATTTAAATATCTGGGAATTTTAATGCTTCCAAAACGAAGCTGCTATCTACTAACCACAATGAAGGTAGAATTGAACGAACATGCCTACCAATACTATCATACGAACGCGGGTGTCCCTCAAGGCTCTATTCTAGGTCCTATGCTTTTTCTTATCTACATTAACGATCTCCCAGATGTAATAAGATCCCAAGTAGGCATATACGCTGACAACACTACAGTTTATTCTCGCATCGATCAAAAATCCGCCGAGTCTGACAAAGCAAACCTCGCTGCCGAGCTTGAAAAGGACCTCCAATCCGTGGTGGACTGGGGTAAGAAATGGCTCGTGAATTTTAATGCTTCCAAAACGAGGCAGGCTATCACTCACAGACAATCGCCCCTATCATTGGCATGGATCAGGCTAGTCTCCCTGAAAGCAAAATACTGCGCCCCCTCAGGTTAACTCTCACAACAGACCTCAGGTGCAATGACTATATAGAATCCATAGCTAAATCCGCTCCTAAGAAAGTCGATTCTCTGTGTAGAACCAGGAAGTATTTCCCGTCTGAATCCATCGTGCACATATATAAATCTACCAACTGCCCGTGCATTGAATACTACTGCCATATCTGGTCGGGTGCTCCTGCTATCCACCTATGTGACCATGACAAAATCCAACGGAGAATCTGTAATGTGATAGATCCCCACTGGGCAGCAAAGTTACAGTCACATTCTCACTGGCGCAATGTGGCTTCCCTGTGTCTCTTCTGCAAATACTTTCACGGTTTCTGCTCCAATGAACTTAGCCCACTGGTGCCTAATATATATAAATTTACTCGAGCCACAAGATTAGCAAATAAGTCACATTCTTTTACTGTGAAACCAATAAAATATAAACGCAAATTCTACTCCAGCAGCTTCTTCTCTCGCACTGTGGAATTCCCTTCCATTTACTTGCTTCCCTGAGAGCTACAATCTCCAAGAATTTAAATGTAAAGTCAATACTCATCTTCTATCTCACTAACCTGCATTCTCTCTCTCTCTCTCATGCTCCTTTCTCTGTCCACTCAACTTTCATCAGTATTCTCACCCTTCCCTGACCCACTTTTTGACACCCCCTATAACCTGTCACTCTTTCTCATAACTTCCTCCGATGTAACCCCTTGCAAAACAGTGGCAGTAAAATGCCTTGCTTGGGGCGATATGATTATAAAAAAAGGTAAAACATCTACTAAGAAGTCCCTAAAAGAATTGTCACTTTTAAAGAAACATCTATTAAAAAGGTTCTGAAGTCCAAATACCCAACTAGTTGTGTGTGTGTGTGTGTGTGTGTGTGTGTGTGTGTGTGTGTGTAAAATTCTACTCTTGTCACAAATGAATGACAATCTTCAAATAACTTTCCACTATCATTCGTTGACAGATTGATATCATATCTAAAAAACTAATCCTGTTTTCGTATGAATGAAATAATTTCGATTTTTCAATCACTGAAATTGAAAATCTTCAAAAGAAAGCTAATATTAGATAAAATAAAAAATCAATATATAAGAAGCCTGGTCACCCGTACTTACAAATCCTGTATTCCTCGTTAACAATAAACTTAAACCCTTCAATAAATTCTCAAAGCAGCAAAAAAGGCAAAAAATGCTTTAAAATATTTATTTTTAATGGTTTTGTCTTGAAATAATAGGGTAAAATCTTTTTCTCCTTTATATGCTAAAAATATGTCTACGGTGAGATCATCTTGGTGATGGAGATTACAGAAAAAGTTTTAAAATAAACAGCAGTAACATACACCAAATGATGGTCGGAGAATGCACTGGCCGAAAAGAAGAAAATATGATAATGTGACATGCAGTCAAAATAAATGACTTTCATACTAACCATAAGACAAAACTTGATGAAAAAGGCAGCAGGCGATAAAAATGGTAAGGGAGAACATCCTGGTATTTTTTTTTTTGTTCTTTTTTTTCTTTTCCTTTTCGAAACGCGTTATGTTATCCGGTCAGTTGATAACCTGGATAAAGAAAAGAAAATCGAAATAAATAAGAGATTTATTTATGGGTGGATTTCAAGAGAAATAGGGAAAATGAACGTGTTATGTTATCCGGTCAGTTAATAATCTGGATAAAGAAAAGAAAATCGAAATAAATAAGAGATTTATTTATGGGTGGATTTCAAGAGAAGTAGGAAAAATAAACGTGTTATGTTATCCAGTCAGTTAATAATCTGGATAAAGAAAAGAAAATCGAAATAAATAAGAGATTTATTTATGGGTGGATTTCAAGAGAAATAGGAAAAATAAACGTGTTATATTATCCGGTCAGTTAATAATCTGGATAAAGAAAAGAAAATCGAAATAAATAAGAGATTTATTTATGTGTGGATTTCAAGAGAAATAGGAAAAATAAGCGCGTTATGTTATCCGGTCAGTTAATAATCTGGATAAAGAAAAGAAATTCGAAATAAATAAGAGATTTATTTATGTGTGGATTTCAAGAGAAGTAGGAAAAATAAACGTGTTATGTTATCCGGTCAGATAATAATGTGGATAAAGAAAAGAAAATCGAAATAAATAAGTGATTTATTTATGGGTGGATTTCAAGAGAAGTAGGAAAAATAAACGTGTTATGTTATCCGGTCAGATAATAATGTGGATAAAGAAAAGAAAATCGAAATAAATAAGTGATTTATTTATGGGTGGATTTCAAGAGAAGTAGGAAAAATAAACGTGTTATGTTATCCGGTCAGATAATAATGTGGATAAAGAAAAGAAAATCGAAATAAATAAGTGATTTATTTATGGGTGGATTTCAAGAGAAGTAGGAAAAATAAACGTGTTATGTTATCCGGTGAGTAAATAATCTGGATGTCGATAAGTAATTCAAATTTAATCATGTCTTTTTATGTGTGGATTTAAAAAAGAAGATAAATAAAGCGATACACCCAGAAAATTGAATATATATATATGATGGATTCTCCCGTCGCGTTCAAAGTATGAGGGTCCAACCTTTTTCCAGCAAGACAACCACACAGAGATTTGTTTATAGTGGTGAAGGCATTGTGTAGTACCATCCACACTTCTTGGAACTGCTGATAACAAACAATTGGTGCAGATGACTGCCACAAATCGCACGAACAGCAGACCTCAATTATTTAACCCATAATTGGAGGGAACGAACGGATTAATACCTTTCCCAAGGGTACCAGTGCGCAAGTGAATGCAGCGTGCTCGACTGAAATTGGAACTCGGCTCACCGATTTCCCCCTCCAAGCCGACATCCACCGCACCCCAACGCACATCCGTGAATGCTAACAGCACCTGGTATTCCCAAGTGGTCACCCACCTAAGTACTGACCAGGCTCAACGTTGCTTAACTTCGGTGATCGAGCGGGAACCGGTGTATCCAACGTGACATGACCGTTGATATATATATATATATATAGGTGGCTCCAAATATTCTTAAAACGTAGCATACCTGATGAGTAAATGTCCCACACTTTATACAGGCAGTTTCATCCCTGAAAAATTAATGTTATTATCAAGATCAATGACCGAATTGATTGTCTCAAATGTTTGAATATCAAATAACCTTACAAAAGTTGACATATTGATAAATTTACCTGCCTAACAAAAATTTAAAATGTCTACTTTTCCGAATCTTTTTTTCAATTTGAAATTTCACTTTACTCAGTAGACAATGAAATTAGAAACTTGATTTTCTGCCTTTATGGTCAGCCTTTTTATTGAACACTTGTCGTCATGTTATGAACCTTACTTTTGGAAAGCTTTAATAGAATCGTAACTAAAATACCATTGAGGTATTATGTTGGTAGAGTTAAGAATGTTCCAACGTACCATCATGAAAACCGAACCCATAAGAGGGTTACCTCCACACGCCCAGATGGATACCTGAAATATTTACGTTAGTATGAACTCGACTATCGTTTATCTTGTGACTGAAATTAAAAAAAAAGGTTTGAATATTAAATAACCTGACAAAAGACAACATGTCAATGATTTATTCCGCCTAATCCTATCTCTGCATTGATACTCATCTGAGCATTGCTCAAAATCCAAGGCCTGTTGGAAAGGTTGGAATGAACAGTACGTTTCTTTATTGACGATCACAGCAAATATCAGTCAGTTAAGTGGCAACCTACTGCGTAAAATCTTCTGCCGTGTCAGTCATTTCTCTTTCAGTCATGATCATCCACTCTTGTATTACTCAACTGACTGACCTCCGGTTCACACTTTTTCATCTATTTTATCTTATATATATATATATATATATATATATATATATAGGTAACTCCAAATATTCTTTAAAACGTAGCATATGTGATGAGTAAATCTCCCAAACTTTATACACACAGTTTTATCCATGAAATATTAATGTTTTTATGAAGATTAATGACCAAATTGATTGACTCAAACGAAATATGTTTGAATATCAAATAACCTTACAAAAGTTGATATATTTATAAATTTACCTGCCTAACAAAAATGTAAAATGTCTACTTTTCCGAATCTTTTTTTTAATTTGAAATTTCACTTTACGAAGTAGACAATGAAATTAGAAACTTGATTTTCTGCCTTTATGGTCAGCCTTTTTATTGAACCCTTGTCGTCATGTTATGACCTTACTTTTGGTAAAGCTTTAATAGAATCGTAACTAAAATACCATTGAGGTATTATGTCGGCAGATTTAAGAATGTTCCAGCGTAGCATCATAAAAACCGAACCCATAAGAGGGTTACCTCCACACGCCCAGATGGATACCCGAAATGTTTAAGTTAGTTTGAACTCGACCATCGTTTATCTTTTGACTGGAAAAAAAAGTTTTGAATATTAAATAACCCGACAAAAGACAACATGTCGATGATTTATTCCGCCTAATCCTATCTCTGCATTGATACTCATCTGAGCATTGCTCAAAATCCAAGGCCTGTTGGAAAGGTTGGAATGAACAGTACGTTTCTTCATTGACGATCACAGCAAATATCAGTCAGTTAAGTGGCAACCTACTGCGTAAAATCTTCTGTCGGATTTTAGTGAAACTTTAATTACTCATTCACAAATGAATGAAATTATTTTTGAAATTATTACTTTTTAAAAATCTTAGTAAAGATGTATATTTATTTTTACATCTGTTAACCCACCTCCACGTGAATCCATGAAATTTTAATAAATTTTACTTTGTTGCAGTAAATGGTTTTATTACTCATTGGGGAATAAAAAATAATGTATTCTTTTTAATTTGGCTTCCGTTTCCGAAAATCTGATTCGAATAGTAAAATAAAAAGTGCAATAAAACTCTGATATTATTTAATTTGATAAGCTTTTAATTGCTTGAATAAATAATAAAAATTAAGGACATTATAGTAAAAAAATTCGATTAATAATTAAATTTTAAAAGATTTGTTTTTTTTTTTTAATTACAATATTTTGTAAAGTTTCAGAAATGTTTTTTAAAATACTTCAAAGACTTGCTACGGTTAGTTGTTTAAGTTAATAATTGAAGATTATATTGCCGATCGAAAATTGAAACGTTTAATGCAAATTGTTTGGCCTTCTGAAGTCAAAACCATTCCTAGACAAACCCACCGCTGCTACGCTACGGATGCTTGTAGTATCCCTAAATGCTATTTTAACACGACCCCTGGCTAAGTCCAACCAACCTTTCTGAGCTTCGGTCGATTCCACCCACGTTGTGTTGTTGACCACGGATTAGCTAAAACAGGATTGCTTGATGTCACCTGACGACGTTGACCCAGACACGCGAGGGATATATAATAAAAACCAGATTTAAGACCGCAACGACACGGTGTAGATTTATATATATATTTATATAGAGAGACAAGAAATTGTTACTTACTGAATTACTTATTTAATTATTTCAAATTCTCCTACAATTTCTCGTCTGTATATCGTTGCATGAACCGACTTATAATGCTCCACTGTGAGTGGCTTGGTGATAGTAGTTGTGGCTCTGGGAGGCACAGTCATTTGGATAAAAGGAGGTCAGAAGAGTTCCATCACGGAATACGTGAATGAGCGGCGCTATATCGAGTTTAACTCGTTACCTCTTCGTCACCGGGGCTCGTGGTACAGTTGATATGACATTCGTTTAATAACGTAACTGTCTGGGTTACAATTCCTGGTCGTGGATGCGCTATATAGGACGAAACGACCGTCAAGTGTTTTCTGCATTCTGTTATGGTCTAATAAAAACTCGATGAATTACTTACATTATATATATATTGATATATATATATATATATATATATGTCATAAATACAAGATTACAAGCAAGTCAAATTTAAGTGACGAAAAAATATAAGTTGTCTGGTAATTCAGTAGCACGCTAATATTCATACACATTTATCACCACGGGATGGCGCTTTGCTCAAGATGCAGCTCTCCGAATTCAGACTGACGATTTCTTGGAAAATCTCTGGTGGCAGGCTATTTCAGCTTGGGAGCTACAATTCATCGCTGGTTCTGACTCACTGAATTTCGTTTTCCACCGGGGTGTTGAAGTTAGGAACGGGATTTCTATTTCCCTCTCCCTATATACGTCATAGCAATGTAAGCAATATCATTTAACTATTTTGAATTCTAATAGAAGAGGAGAAAACTTACTCACTGTTAATGTCTGCCTGTTCTTAACAGCTCTCCTAGTAATCAGTAAACAGGAAATCCTCAAGGCTGTATTTTGATCTGGGGTCACATATCGTCAAAATCCATTTGACAATATTTTGACTACACTTAGGTAACTAGCTTTAATAATTTCGCTTACTTCTCACGAAATAAACAATTTTGCTTTCCTTGTATCTTGGAATCTGCATTTTCCACATTATATCACCTCGGCTACTTTTCCCGACAAAAATATCTGTATCTCTGTAGAATCCTTAGATAGCAGCAGCCAGTAATCAGCTGAAGTTGAAACTGACAGCTCAGAGCTGCCCAGTAGATTGGTAGGTGGTTTATATAACAGCCTAGGAGATTCCATTCTGCCATCTAGGTAAGTCTATTCCGTAGGTTCTGATTGGCTGATGATTCCAGTGTGGATATTGTGCTCAATAAATATCAACACAATATCCACCCCAATGATGAGAGGGACATGTATAGAGGTACAACTTGTTCATTTTTGTCTGCCAACTGGACGCTAGTTGGAAACATCTTTGTGAAGGTGAGTCTCATGCTCTTAACTGTTCACTCTCCAACTTGTTGAGAAATCTCTTCGTATCTCGAAAATCACTTAAAATTAATACCAGTCATCTGAAAAAAGGGATACACTATAAGATATATTTCTAATTTTTGCATATTTCAAAATTTGACATTCTTAGGCTATTTGTCGAGAAAAGATTTAAAAAAAGAATGCCAAATAGACTCATGCCAAGAAAAACCTATACATAAGACTGACGCTCGAGTAAAAGAGGTTGAAATATTTTCATCCACTAAGGTCAAATCGCTGACCAAAATTAGACGCCTTAATAACAACTTTTACTTTTACTAACAAATTACTTTTGGTCCTGGGCAGGACATGAAACTGCATCTGGCAGTAAGGTCTCTGATTGGGTAGGTTGTGAGGAGCATAGAACTACGTCTTAATTGTTGTTGTTCTCAGGTCCACTCTAAGCCGGAGTGGTAGCACCTTTTAGGGTTCCAGCTATGGGCAAATATTTAACCCCCAAACTGGAGTTAAAACACTATGAAAGTATAAAAATACACTTTTATGGAAATATATACATAAAAATAGACTTTTATAGGAAAATATACATTTTTGAAGGAAAATATTACCAACAATACATTTTTGAAGAAAATATTACCATAACACATTTTGAAAGGAAAAAAAATATTCTCAGCAAAACATTTTTGAATACAAAACTAAAAGACATTTTCAGTTTTCTAAAATAAAAAATCAATAAAAACAAAAGAATTTCATTAAAATCTGACTAAATCAACCTTCTTGCTATAACCGAACATTAAAAAATACCTTAAAACCCCAACTTTTTGCATTAAATAATCCACAGAGGTTGATATGCCGTTAAACAAAACTCAAACCCAAACGATTGTACTTGACAATGAAAAGATACAATTATTTTCTCAAGACTTTTGTACTTGAAAGATACAGACCAAACCTTAGTGTTTGTACTTACCTTAAAACGACTTACACAAGCCTAAGTTCACGGTCGAATCAAGTGATGTGGCTGGACTTCTTCTGACACTTGTCTTGTGTCATCCCGTCGACTCTGTTATAATCGAGAAACACAGTACTTTATGTTTTGCGTAGGCGAAAATGGATGACGTCATAAAGTGATACGTCTTTTATCCCCTCCCCCAGTCTCAAGAGATCAGCCAATCAAATAACGTCCGAACTTCTCCCCTTTATTCTCTTGTTTATTTTGCCCGCTTGTAACGTTTCGTTTTTTTGGGGAAAAACAAGCTCGATCTGTGTTGTACCTACGTCAGTCTCAACTCTTCCCTCCACTCTCTCTCTCTCTTTCTTGAGAAAGGTATACACCTTTTACTGTGACATAATCATATTAGCAACAGTTCATTAAAGACAATAATCTTGAGAAAAGAAAAGAAGTAGAAAACACAATGACGCCATTCGTTTATTTATTTCATTCTGATACATATGTTATTTTGTTTTATTACCATTGTTTATTACCATTGATGTGCGTTTGTGGTGCAGTGGATATCGGAACGAGAAATCGGAGAGCCGATTTCGAATTCCAGTTGAATTCGTTGCATTCACTTACGGGCAAATACCCTTGGGAAAGGTATTAATCCATCTCTTACCTCCAGTTATGGGTTAAATAATAGGACAGATTGGGTTCTGTAGCCTTGGCTGGCAACCAATCTACAGCAGAAAGCAATGGCAACCTACTGCGGAATAATCTTCTGCCCAGTCAATCATGTCTCTTTGAAGACATGATCGCCTAAGTGTGTATCACGTATGGCACTTAACTGACTGACCATTGATTACATGACAGTATACTTAACGAAACAGATAACCACTCTATCCTACCTTTAAAATACCTTGTAAATCACCGCAGGTTTCTTCATCGCCCGGTTTACACTCCACCCACGTCTATTGTATAGGTGTAGAGGCTCATCCCTTGTTCCTTGTTTAGGATGTGGTTTCAGGCTTTCTCTTTTCCAATCTTTTCACTTTTCTTTTTCTTATTTTTTCTTTTTCTTTTTTTTTTCAATTGGAGTAGATAGACTAAACTATCGTCCGGTCCACACTCCACCCACGTCTATTGTACAGGTGTAGAGGCTCACCCCTTGTTCCCTGTTTAGGATGTGGTTTCCGACTTTCTCTTTTCCAATCTTTTCACTTTTCTTTTTCTTATTTTTTTCTTTTTATATTTTTTTCAATTGGAGTAGATAGACTAAACTATCGCCCGGTTCACACTCCACCCACGTCTATTGTACAGGTGTAGATGCTCATCCCTTGTTCCCTGTTTAGGATGTGGTTTCCGGCTTTCTCTTTTCCAATCTTTTAACTTTTCTTTTTCTTATTTTTTCTTTTTCTTTTTTTTTCAATTGGAGTAGATAGACTAAACTATCGCCCGGTTCACACTCCACCCACGTCTATTGTACAGGTGTAGATGCTCATCCCTTGTTCCCTGTTTAGGATGTGGTTTCCGGCTTTCTCTTTTCCAATCTTTTAACTTTTCTTTTTCTTATTTTTTTCTTTTTCTTTTTTTTTTCAATTGGAGTAGATAGACTAAACTATCGCCCGGTTCACACTCCACCCACGTCTATTGTTCAGGTGTAGATGCTCATCCCTTGTTCCCTGTTTAGGATGTGGTTTCCGGCTTTCTCTTTTCCAAATCTTTTCACTGTTACATAGCCACCTGCACATCAGTGGTGTTACCGCCTTGCTCGGGGTGATATGATTAAAAAAAAAACAGTTGTTGTTGAAAGAATTTGCCAAACCTTAGATAAGAATGGCGAAGTTCTTCTTGCCGCTTTAAATATATCAAAAGCATTTGAGAGGGTTTGTTGGGTTTCTTCCAAAGTTGGAAGTTGAAAGCATTTCTAGCCAAGCTTTCTTTTTGTTTCAATCTTTTTTTATTTACAAAATAATAGTTGAGCGGCCACAATTTTCCCTGCCATAATCTATCTTAAACATTTGTAAATCTACCATTTGCTCATGTACTGAATATTGCTTCCATATCTGGTCTGGTCCATCTGCTGTGTAGATAAACTTCGCAAAATACAAAGAAAAATCTGTAATGTTAACGATCCTGACCTATCATCTCGGATTCAGTCACTTTTTCACTGCTGTAAAACAGCTATTTTCTGTAAACATTTTCATGGTAATTTTTTGAGTAGTTCTCTTCTTTGGTAATTCGACTTTACGTATTTAAGCGTATCACTAAATTGGCAGTTAGGTCTCACCATTTTACAGTTGACATTCTTTATCTATATATTAACAGTTTTATTCCCAACTTCACGTTTGCGGAATTCACTTTTAGATTTCTTGCTTTCATTTTCACAAATTTAGATTCAAAGTTAATCGCCATAGTCAATCGTGAATTCCTGTTCTTTTACCATTTTTTTTTCTCAGACTCATTCACACTTAATAAACTTTTTGCAACTTAGTGGCGCTATTGCCTTGCTTGGAGCGAAATGATTTAAAAAATATGAAGGAATGACAGATTTGAAGAAAAACCACAGGTAACAGACGTTAAATTTGAAATATTTGAATAGACAGAAACAGGGTTGGCATAAATGAAATAAAGAAAGATAAAATAATTAAACAATAAACGACAAAAAATGAATAAGTAATGAAAGAAAAATAAAGAAAAACAATGAAAGGAAAATAAAGAAAGAAAAATAAAGGAAAAATAAAGAAGGAAAAATAAAGAAAAAAAAAGGGAAAATAAAGAAGGAAAAATAAAGGAAAAACAAAGAAGGAAAAATAAAAAATAAAAATAAAAGAGGAAAATAAAGAAGGAAAAATAAAGGAAAAACAAAGAATGAAAAATAAAAAATAAAAATAAAAACAGAAAAATAAAAAATAAAAATAAAAATAAAAATAAAAAAGGAAAAATAAATAAGGAAAAATAAAAAACAAAAAATAAACAAAGAAAAATACAGGAAAAATAAAAACAGAAAAATAAAAACAGAAAAATAAAAACTAAAAATAAAAAAGGAAAATAAAGAAGGAAAAATGTAGGAAAAAAAGAAAAATAAATGAAAGAAAAATAATGAAAGTATTCTTGAAATGAACTAACATTTTAGAACAGAACCCAAAAAGTATTTATTTATTTTTATAGCTCCGAGAAATAACAAAATAAGTTTCTTTCAAACTATGAAATAACATATGGATAAAATTATTGTCTGTCAATGTTAAATTAGTTTACGGTAATGTTTAGCCTTCTCTGCATTCACTAAGCTACTGAAGAAGGGAGTTCTCAGAACAATACTAAAGCATTTACCACAGACACCCGATGTACCCGATGTACGAGAGTCTTTCGATTTTTACATTTCGAGAGGGTCGGAAGGAAGTGATGCGGGTATCTCCATTTTCCTGTTTTTCCAACATCTATTCATAATATTTCTGCTTTGTTTCGGACATAATTTCCCTGTATAATTATTTTCTTATAATTTTAACTTTGACATGCAAATTATATACCGAGTGGTGTTCCCATGCCCTGTCCTGAAGTTCATAATGAATGATTTGCAAAATTAAAGAACATATAACCTGATTGTTGAGGTAGTGATAACCGCTTAATTGTTACGACAGTAAAATTATCTTCTCCTAGTCTATGTATTGTCTCAAGTTAGGACTTTGGCAATCATGGTTTTCGACAATATACTGTTCTTTGTAGCTCTTAATAATTTTGTGCCGTTTCCTTATCTCTTCTACACTTTAGTAGGAAAGTCATATTTGAAGAAGAACCACGGGTAACAGACGTTAACGTTTAAATGTTCAAATGTTTTAATAGACGGACATAAGTGAAATGAAGAAAGATAGAATAATAATAATAAAAAACAGGAAAAGAATGATAATAAAAAAGAGATAAATTAACGAATGAAAAATAATGAAAGAAAAATAAAGAAGGAAAAATACAAAAGGAAAAATAAAGAAGAAAAAAAGAAAAAATAAATGAAAGAAAAATAATGAAAGAAAAATAATGAAAGTACTCGTAAAATGAAAAAAAAACGAGAAAAAGAGAGAATAATTAATAAAAAAGATAAAAATAATTCAAAGAAAACGAAATAAAGAAAAATAATGAAAGTATTCTTGAAATGAATTAACATTTTGGAATAGAATCCTAAAAACGTATTTATTTTTACAGCACCGAAAAATAACAAAATTATTTTCTTTAAAATTATCAAACGCATGGATAAAATTAGTGTTATTCAATGTTAAATCATTTTATGGAAAGCCTAGCCCTCTCGGCAATGACTAATCCACCGGAAAAGCTTCTCTAAACTATATTAACGCATTTACCACAGATATCCGATATACAAGAGTGTTTCGATTTTTACATTTTGTGAAGCAGAGGTAGGGGTGACTCGGAAATGTCAATTTTCCCGTTTTTCCAACATCTGTTCATAATATTTCTGCTTCGGTTCACACATCATGCCTTTGTAACAAAAGACATGACTTACCTCGGAATTAGAAACGAACGCGAACGTGTCTTGCCTGCAAGATAATATCAATATGTGAGCGAGGATTTTTGTCGGCGGATTGCGTGTGTCGAAGTTGTAACTTCTTGCATCTTAGTGGCGCTATTGCCTTTCTTAGCTGCGTATTTTCTGTAAACATTAGAAATTCCATGAAATTAGTTATAGCTGTACTAGTAATTTAGAAAAATTACACAAAAAAATCAATCGCCAGAAACCTAAATAACAACGTACAAAACATCATTAACAAGGAATGTAACTGTAGGCAGGAAAATAAACGTCCACTTAATGGACTTCGTAGTACAAAAAGGATTATTTACAAAGAAAAAGTACATGACATAAATGCTTAAAGCAAAACATATTTAGGATCTACCAAATACAATTTTAAAGTCAGAGGGAATAACCATAAGTCTACTTTTAAAATGGAAAACATAAAAAGTGTACAAAACTGACTATCCACGAATGGAAATTAAAATTAAGACATGAAAAAGACCCCGATAAAACTTGGAGCAAAGTAAAAACAGCCAAACCTTACAACGGTTGTAAAATATGCAGATTAGGCCAGGAGAATAGAGTGGTTATTATGCTGTTTCCAGATAAAAATGAATTACTAAATGAAAGAAATGAAATTATGTCCAAGTGAAACCATGTCAATAAATACCTACTAGGATCGTACAATCATGGATGAACGTGTTCTAAGACCTTTAAGTAACTTCTGATATATATATATATATATATATATATATATATATATATAGAGAGAGAGAGAGAGAGAGAGAGAGAGTTTCCTTCATTCAATAATTTGACAGTAGTTTTAAAGCATTTATTGAATCAGTCATTTAAGTGCCATACGTAATACACGCTTGGGTGATCATGTCTCGAAAGAGACATGACTAACTGGGCAGACGTTCATCCCGCAGTAGGTTGCCATTACTAATGTTATGTTATTTAACCCATGACTAGAAGGAAGAAGCGGATTAGTACCTTTCCGAAGGGGATTTGTGCATAAGTGAATGCAATTTGAAATCGCTCCTCCAGTTTCGCGTTCTGAAACGATATCCACTGCACCACAACGCACAGGTTAAAAAAAAGTAAAATGTCGAGGTCTCTATTAAATTTATAGAATGAATATGGAGGCAAATTTATTATAATTGCATTTTCTAAACATCTGTCACCTGCGTTGTTTTAAATATATCTTATAGTCATTTTGGTTTAACTGTAATACTGCAACATAATGTAGAATCAATAACAATAACTATTCTTGGTTTACTTTAAGCAACAAATAGGTGGTTCTACAGAAAGATAATGAGAATGCAGTGACTACGGATTTGTGACTTTTGACAGCGGTAGCATCAACCAACAATTCCATCATACAGTTTGAATCACAGGGCTTGGGTCAAAGCTCAGAATTGTCTTCGGACAATTAGCAATTGTGTGGCATTCTAAGATTGCCTTCCAAAGTTGATGATATCATGAAATCACTTCCCTGACTATGAATAGATTCGAACTTGTGTCTCTAACCATTTGCGCATATATATATTTTTCCCACAATAAATATAACTACTACGCTTTTCTTGACCTCGCAATATCTCTCGCCCACATCTAACAACTAATCGATTCCCCTAGACATCGCTTAAGTTTATGACTTTGTCGTGACCTCTCAAATTTCTCCAATCCCATGCCATTAGCCACTGTTATCTTTTCATTTGTATCTTTAGCCACAACCACTAGAAGAAGGGAATAATGGGTTCAAATTTCTTTATATATAATTTCCTAACTCTTGCAATTACATATCACCCGATCTGTTGCGGAATATAGCACTAAAATACGACAGCTCTTGTAGCGAAAAATGTTTTAATTATAAATGATAAGAATATTACTACACACACACACCCACACACGCACATACACACACACACAACCACACACCCCACACACATATATATTGTGTGTATTTAGGCAGCATCTTTTCATTGATGCATTTTTCATTAAATAATATAGATAACTTTTGTCTGTTTATTTTATGTAAATTCTTTTCATATTGTCTGATAAGCTTAATAGCATTATCGTTGAAAGAAGAAAAAAATCACAATATTGACACATAAGAAGTGATTTGTTATCCCAATGCCATTCTATACTTAATACTTCTCGCGTCCACTCTCGTGTGGTCATGTGTGACGTCATAAGATGTAGTGCGATTTTCGCTTCCAGTGTCCAGCGTTGCTTTGAAAATCTTTCATGCAAACAAAAATAGACTACCACTATGGTTCGTCAACTGTTTAATACACTTAATATAATTATCATCTTTGATAATGGCTGATGTAAGCTGAAAGCTGAGAAAGGATTAAAAAATATGTATCAATATATATATATATATAAAGTGTTAAGTTGGAAGTTTGTTTGAAGCCAAAACTGCTGAGTTTCAATTGTTTATTGGTAGAAATGCATTTAAATCAAGCAGGCTTTGCATTAAATTGCTTGATATCAGAGACTTAGATGGGGCATTAATTGAATTACTATAGAAAAATCGTCACTTAACTGATCAGCTTATTTCTGTCATATCGACTTTGAGGTTTCGGGAGCATATGACAATGCGCTCACTCATCAGGGCTTGTCTGGATTTTCTTATAATTTTCAATATTTATGTTTTTATATACTATTGTGGAACTCGTGTTATTTGTTACATTTGTGATTAAGTCAGTGAGTGCGTGATTTATATTATAAACATATAACATAAGATATATTATAAGAAGATAATATAAGTTTTTTTTATCGTATCACCCCGAGCAAGGCGGTAACGTTACTGATGGGCAGGGGGCTACATGAGAGTAAATAAATTAGATAGGATGAGAGTAAAGAGAAAGATGAACCAGTTAAGGATGGGAATACAGGATTTATGACAATTGCAAAGGTGGAGAGAAAGAAAAAGATATACAGGGTGGTGTAGAAAGAACTAGAGTCAAGTGGTTAAGAGATGGGTGTTGACATTGCATTTAAATTCCTGGAGATTGTAGCCGTCAGGAAAGCAAGAATATGGAAGTGAGTTCCACAGGTGGGAAATGCGAGAAAAGAAGCTAATGGAGTAGAATTGTTGTCTGCATTTGGTTGATCTAACTGAATGGGTGGGACCCAGTTGCCAGTTTGGTTGCACAAGTAAACACCTATTGCAGGGGCACCAGTGACTTAAGTTCGTTGGAGCAGAAGCCATGAATATATTTATCAAACAGACAGAGGGAAGTCACATCCCATCTGTGGGAAAGTGGCTGGAGTCGAGCCACCAAGTCGGTACCTATCACATTACTGATTCTCCTTTGGAGCCTATCAAGAACATGGAGTGCCAGAGAAAATCATTAGTGTCAAAAATTGCAATATGAGCTCTGGTAAAAAATACTAGAGAAAATCATTTATATCAAAAATACGAGAGAAAAACATGAACATTGAAAATTGCAATATGAACTCTAGTAAAAAAGGGTTACTGGACATTAGGTTTATAAGTCCCAAAAATTAAATTGTTCATGTCCTTAAGAACACATGGCCCAGAGTGTATAGACGCTGCTTAGTTCATGTGACTTGACCCAAAGAATAGTGAGTTCACCAGGCTACAGCAGTGGTGAACATGTAACTTGCAGGGTTAGAGGGAGATAACTCATGACTTCCAGTCGGGCATTACTACGCAAGGAATGAGAATGATATAACCCCAGTGATTGTAATAAAGGGTTCGGTTCGAAATTCCTAGCACCTAAAGAAGACCGAAGCGTACAACGGCCAAAACATTGTACAAATGGCAACAAAGATGAGAACAATAATCCGAATAATGTAAATACTGTAACTTGATTTTTAGGCAGCAGTTGATTACATAAAAATGTTTTTTCCTAAAATGGTACAAAAAATCAGAAAGTATTTGGTGGGGATACTTTTCATAGATTTTTGTTCATTAGATTTTTCAAAAACAATTATATTGATCAAAATCGAAAAATATTGACATTTATAATCAATTTTGTGAACTTATAATTAATTTATAATTTCATAATATAAAATTAATCTTTCACTTCCTGCAGGATTCCAGATCTCTCAGAATGGTTTTGCTGTACAGGTTGAATACATCTGGGGAGAAGACACATCCTTGTCTTAAATCCCTTTCAATCTTTGTGTACCTGCTGAACTTGTTTTCTGTGCGTATGCAGACAGTTTGCTGCTAGTAAAGGTTCTTGATTACTCTAAGACCTTTCTCAATTATGTCAAGGTTGCCAAGCGTCTGTATCAGGTTTTGTTGCGTACTTTGACGAATGCCTTTGGATAGTCGTTGAAACACAGGTAGACGTCCTTCTGCATTTCTGTTGCCTTTTCTGATAACACTCAGAACATAAATACCACGTTTCTTTTTCTAGTGTCTTTGACGAAACCGCACTCTTCTTGTCCTATTTCCGGTCTGATTCTGCTGCGCACTCTGTTCATCCAAACTCTGATAATGAGTTTTCTTATGTAATTTATTAATATGATAGTTCGGTGGAGTTCACATTCATTTGCACCTGGCTTCTTAGGCAGTGCTATGGAAATCGACCAGCTTAGGTGTTATGGAATTTCGCCACTGTTGTAGACTTTGAAACACAGGCAGACGTCCATCTGCATTTCTGTTGCCTTTTCTGATAACATTGTCAGCATAAATATCACATTTCTGGTTCTATTTTATTTTTCTATTTTATTTTATTATTTTTGTTAACTATTAATATTTTATTTAAATTCTTTTTATCATTTTTGTTCATTATTAGTATTTTATTTTCATATTTTATTTTATAATAATAAAATATTATTATTGATTTTTAATATTTTATTTTTATATTTTATTTTATTATTTTTGTTCAATATTAGTATTTTATTTTCATATTTTATTTTATTATTTTTGTTCATTATTAGTTTTTTTGTTATTTTATTTTATTATTTTTGTTCATTTTCAATATTTTATTTTTATATTTTATTTTATTATTTTTGTTCAATATTAGTATTTTATTTTCATATTTTATTTTATTATTTTTGTTCATTATTAGTTTTTTTGTTATTTTATTTTATTATTTTTGTTCCTTTTCAATATTTTATTTTTATATTTTATTTTATTATTTTTGTTCAATATTAGTATTTTATTTTCATATTTTATTTTATTATTTTTGTTCATTATTAGTTTTTTTGTTTTATTTTATTATTTTTGTTCATTTTCAATATTTTATTTTTATATTTTATTTTATATATTTTTATTCAATATTAGTATTTAATTCTATATATGATTTTATTATTTTTGATCATTATTAGTATTTTATTTTTATATTTTATTTTATTGCTTTTCTTCATTTTTAATATCTTATTTTTATATTTTATTTTATTATTTTTATTCACTATTAGTATTTTATTTAATATTTTATTATTTTTGTCCATTTTTAATATTTTATTTTTATATTTTATTTTATTATTTTTGTTCATTATTAGTTTTTTATTTTCATATCTTATTTTATTATTTTTGTTCATTATCAGTATTTTATTTGTTATTTTATTTTATTATTTTTTTAATATTTTATTTTTATATTTTATTTTATTATTTTTTATTTTACTATTTTATTCATATATTTTATTTATTATATTTGTTCATTATCAATATTTTATTTTTATATTTTATTTTATTATTTTTTCATTTTTAGTATTTCATTTTTGTATTTTATTTTATTATTTTTGTTCATTATTAGTATTTAATTTAATATTTTTTTATTATTTTTGTTCATTTTTAATATTTTATTTTAATATTATATTTTATTATTTTTATTGATTATTTTTATTTTTGTTTTATATTTTATTTATTTTTGTTCATTATTAGTATTTTATTTTCATACTTTATTTTATTATTTTTGTTCATTTTCAATATGTTATTTTTATATTTTATTTATTATTCTTGTTCAATATTAGTTGTTATTTTTTATTTTATTATTATTTGTTCATTTTTATATTATATTTTTATATTTTATTTTATTTTTTGTTAACTATTAATATTTTATTTTCATATTTTTGTTCATTATTAGTTTTTATTTTTATATTTCATTTTTTTATTGTTGTTCATTTCTAATATTTTATTTTTGTATTTTATTTTATTATTTTTCTTCATTATTAGCATTTTATTTTCATATTTTATTTTATTATCTTTGTCCATTATTAGTATTTTATTTTTATATTTAATTTTATCATTTTTGTTCATGATTAGTATCTTATTTTTATATTATATTTTATTATTTTTGTTCATTATTAGTATTTTATTGTTACATTTTATTTTATTATTTTTGTTCATTATTAGTATTTTATTTTCATATTTCATTTTATTATTTTTGTTCATTTTCAGTATTTTATTTTTATATTATATAATATTTATTCTATATTTTATATTTTCTATAGCCTTGGTTGGCAACCAGTCTACTGCAGAAAGCAATGGCAACTTACTGCGGGATAAACTTCTGCCTAGTGAATTGCCCAAAATGTTTATCACGTATAGAACCTAAATGACTGACTGAATATAATAGTTGAAAACATGATTAAGGCTTCTAATTGGCATAAAGTGGGGGATCAGATTTATATTGTTATGAAGTAATAAACTGATCCCCCACTTATTACTACTAAATAATATAATACATCTCTTCTACCTCTAGCTATGAGTCAAATAACAGGACAGATTGGGTTATACAGCCTTGGTCGGCAACCAGTCTACCGTAGAAAGTAATGACAACTTACTGCGGAATAATCTTCTACCCAGTCAGTCATGTCTCTTTCGAGACATGATCGCCCAAAACGTGTATCACGTATGGCCCTTAAATAACTGACTGAATGACATTTTATGTCAGATATAGAATCGACGAGACCGCAAGCTATATAAAGAAAAATATATCCAGAATTAATTATCTAAACTACTTATCCTATCTCATAAAAATAACAACCCTATAACAAAAACGTTCCCGCCATTACAATAAAATATTCTCATTTCCCATACAAAAAGTCTCCCTTTCCAGAAAAAGTTAAAAATAACCTCTCAGAATTTTGTTGATATTTCTGTGGAATTTTTATTTTGGTAAATTCATGACTAAATTCAAAATTTACTGCCTGATTTTCCACACATGCAGGTACACATATTTTTGTTGAATCATGCATCTCAGTCAATTTACCTATATGCTTATTTGCCTACATGTGCATATCGGTAAAAAGTAATTCTATACACATTTATAATCATCTGCAGACAGTCCTTTTTCGCTGTACAACAGTTTATAAGTACTAGACATCCGATTGCTTCCAACTTAGATTGAAACACAACTGATTTGACACCAGTCGGAGATTCTACCACAATGCTATCGGCACACGGTGGAAGAAGGCAGATTTTAGCGTGTTGTATATACAATGTAAAACACCAACAGTAGCTAAGAGTGTTCAGTTCATTGCTGAAGAACGATATATATATATAACTAAAAATGTAGTTGGTGTTTATTTATCAGACAAAAATGTATACAACAAATTTGTTATACTCTTAATCCTCAGAGTAATCTCTATTAACTTCCAGAATTTTTTGCCAATGTATCTCCAGCTGCGCAATGCTCTGGCGGCAGAAATCAGGTGTCTTTGTCGCCAAGATGTCTGTGAGTACCCATCGCAAGTCTGTCGTATTGTCCAGAGAAGAGAAGATGTGGCAATCCGTTTAAGCAAGGTGAGGAGAGTAAAGTAAATGACACAGTGTTTCCCAGCAAAAGTGCCGTATAGTATCCCTAGCGACCCGCGTCAGATGAGGTTTGACTTTGTCATGGAGAAACAGTCCACCCTTGAGATTATCAATGCTGGCTCCTTCTGATTCAGTGACTGTTGCGAGTACAGATGCACAGTTTCACCCGTTGGTACAAATTATAGTGAACCACTTGTCGACTAGTCAGCCAGATACAGAGTATGGCAGTGCGTGGGTGTAGATGTGGTCTTGTGGTTTCAGACTCATGTTTCCGTAGGGACAACTAATATTTGGGTAGCTTGGGGGTGTCATACAGGATCCAATTTTCGTCACTGGTGAGAATTTGATTTTTTTCTCACGCATTTTTATCAAAAGTATCAGTTTAAATTATGTCTTTGTCTATTCGATTATTTTTATGTTTATTTGTAAATGTTAACATATTTAGGGTTTGAAATATCAATAGACTTTTTACCATTAAAGAAGACGATTGATATTTGTTCTGACTCGTTGTATGAGGGTGACATTACCCCATCTCCTTTTTCTAGGGATGTATTTGCCGAACTTTTGATACTTTGTACTAGTTTCTTAGAATTAATCTTTGAAAATGTCATAATAGAGAAGTGGATGAGTTCCAGAAGGGTAGTCTCCTTGGCCCTGCGTTAGCTGATATTTTTGTGGGCTACTACGAGTCGTTGCTCTTTGGCAAAGTGTCTAAACCTTTATTTATTTTAGGTACGTTGATGATACTTTTGCTACTTTTTCTAATGAAGTGAGGCTGTAATTTTTTTTAATAGGCTTAAATCCTTACACAAGGCTTTATCTTTCATTATGGAAGTGGAGAAGGATTATTGTTTGTCTTTTTTGGACATTGTTGTTGAGCGTAGTAGAGGGGGTTTCCTTACGAGTATTTATCGTAAACCCACCTTTACTGGCCTGTATATAAATTAGTGTGCGTTTACACCTACATCAAGGAAAACTAGTCTTATTAAAACTTTGGTGCAAAGGGCGCCAATAGCGGAAATGATATTTCCATTGGCACATTTATTTGATACTATCAAGTATACAATATTCTATTCACATTCTTATACTGTTCTCAGGCATTTTTTATCAATTGTGTCAATTGAAATTGGGTGTCCGTATTTTCGTTTATTTTAACTTTATGCTTGTTCATTTCTAAATGTTAAAAAATATGTTAGTATTTAGAAAATCCGATAGCGGAACTAATATTTAGCTTATCACATTTATTTTGGACGATCATGTATACATAACAATTCTCACGCATTTTTTATCAAATATTCCAATTTGAATTGAAGTGTTCGTACTTTCGTTTAATTTACTTTATGCTTTTTTCTAAATGTTAACACATTTAAAATCTCAATAGTGAAACTAATATTTCAGTTCTCATTTCATTTGATACGATCATGGATATCATATCCTCTTCAGATTCCCTTACTATTCTCAATCATTTTTCATTAACGCTATCAGTTTAAACTAAGTATTTTCTTTTCTTTTTACTTTGTTACTTTATTTCTAAATGTTAACATATTTTAGTGTTCGAAGTGGACCTAAATTAGGACCATCAATAATAAGACAAACGCCAATGTAGGTTTTGACATATATTAGACAAAACAATACAACGATACAAGATGTACACATAGAAAAACCAAAAGAGAATACTGTACTGAAAGTCAGTCAGTGAACACTACTAGAGTCTCCACAGAGTCTCAGCAACTATATTTAGTTGTCCCTCCCAGTAAGGACAACATATGACACATGGTCAATTATGACTGGGATTTCCAGGCTATATGGCCCGGCCAAAAAATGTCTGTCTATTTTTACCCAGTCGTTCTTCTACCCTTCGGCGGAACCACGACTGGGTTTTTGCTCTCTGCTCGGAAGCAGAGAGCGCCCTCTACCCGAAGGCAGAGAGCAGACAGTGTCGTAGTTGCAGAGGCAAATGCCAGCGCAGAGTCTCTGCAACACATCGAGCATTAATAACCCTCGGCTATATATAGTCCTATGACGAGTCCATTATGTGGGTAATACCCCACAACAGTATATATATATATATATATATATATATGTGTGTGTGTGTGTGTGTGTGTATGCATATATATATATATGTGTGTGTGTGTGTGTGTGTGTGTGTGTGTGTGTGTGTGTGTGTGTGTGTGTGTGTGTGCATATATATATATATATATCATGTGGACCTAAATTAGGAACATCACTAATGAGACAAATGCCAGTGTAGGTATAGACACATATTAGACAAAACAGTACAACGATACAAGATGTACACATAGAAAAGCCAAAAGAGAAAACTGTACTGTAAGTCAGTCAGAGAACACTACTAGAGTCTCCACAGAGTTTCAGCAACAAACACCGAGTGTTAATAACCCTCGGCTACATATAGTCCTATGACGAGTCCATTATGTGAGTAATGCCCCAAAACAGTGTTTGAAAAATCAATTGTGGAATTAATATTTCACTTGGCACATTTGTTTGATACAATCAAATTTCTCTTCATATTCCGTTACAATTCTCAGACATTTTACATCAGTTTTTCTATTTTAATTGGGTGTTCGTATATTTGTATTTTTCTGTTTGTTTCTGAATCTTAACATATTTTGGAGTTTGGAAAACATATGGCGAAACTAATATTTATATATATATAATAATCAGCTGCAAATTATTTAATATTTGCCTTAAGGTGAGCCAACCACTTATTCCCAACCACAACCCCGTTAACTCATACTTTAGAGTTAGTCAAAACTCATCCTGAAAGTTCTTCTAATCAAACAACGATGTGTTGAGTTTCCAGTTTAGACATGCTCCGAATAGACTATATGAAAACTAGTCGACTCTCCTAACTATTGTACGTAATACCGAAACCGAGCTGCCTCTACTAGTCTAAGTTTAAACTACGTCTCGCTCATTCCGGAACTTATCGACAAGATCTAGTCTGCTGATGACGTCCCGAAATGGTTTTACATCCGGGTTGTTAGTATCTGAACTAGTATCCGTGCGATCTATAACAGGATCGAGGACAGCATTCCAGCCACCCGCTGACTACCTGACGAGGTTTCATCAGAAAAGGATTGATCCGCCGAAGGAAGGTGGCCCGATCCCTAGTGACGCAACACCTGCTCCTTTATGGTAGCGTCCATCACACAAAGTCTGCCCGCCGGATCTGAGAAGACAAGCATTCAAAGTAAGTTTTATCAGCCAAGAAACCCCCTGCCGAGCGAGAAAAGGTCAAACATCTTCGTCAGTATATAATCATGATTGCCAGAATGGAAACAAGTCGCTTGCAGTGCGCATATATCCACACTCAGGCACTGAAGGTTATGATCGCGTCTCATCCTACGAGACTCCGACCTCAGCCTCCAGAACATTCAAAAAAGCTAAAAAGAGTGTCATTCACAAATATTTTAGGGATGGGCACCCTCCATTAACGTTGTTGGGAAGAAATACTGGCAGCCTCGCCCATTGATTCGTAGCCCATGTCAGTAATGATGTGAACATCAGAGGCAAGACCACTGATATCCCAGGGTAACGTTAGTTTAAAAGCTTGATATAGGGAGGGATAAACAAAAGCTGGGAACCTATCCTAACAAAATTGTTGTAGGTTTTTAGTTTTTTCATTGTGATGTGAGCGTGATATCACTGAAGATTTAAACATTTTTTTTGTTAAATGAGGTTTTTTATAACACAAATCTGTCGAGAACCCGAGCCTGTTCGAATCACAGTGAAGATCTGTTGTGTAGTTAGAAAGTTTCTGGTCTTTCAATGCCGTTCTCACAACACTTCTGTGTCGATAACAGATATTTTAGGGCCTTAATTCTATTCTCCTACTGTATGGCGATCTCAGTTTAAACCAAGGAAATATGGAATACGTCCTCTTCAGAGTACTTAGGAAGTTGCGGGTCCTACAATGGTGTACTCACCACAGTTCTGTATCGATAACAGGTATTGTAGGGACTTAATTCTATTCCCGTACTGTAGGGCCCTCTCAATTTGATCAAGAAACATGCGTTACACGTTTGTAGGGATGTGTCGGCTATGCCTGGTACAAGGCCACTTCCAATCCCCGCATTTAAAGATAGCATCAGGTTGTTGAAAAAATAAGTGGAATTTTGTTTGCTGTTAATGCTATTACATATTTGTCTAAGAAGATGTAAATTTTCATTGAGAAAATGTATGTATTTGGTGGGCAAAATAAAATGTATGTTAATTGTTCCACGGAAGTTTAGGCTTCATGGTTTGATAATAGTAAATAGCTAAGTGTCCCGGAGGTCGTATACTGATAGTAGTAAAATGTAAAGTCTTATGTTCCTTTGTGTGTAGAAAGCGAATTGTGACTGTAATGTTTCTTTTTCTTTGTGGTAGGTCGGCGACAGAGTAAAAGAGAAGGTAAAACAAATAAAGGAATGGTACTTAACGCGTCCTGTTGCTGTTGCTGTTGCTCTCTTTGAAGGAAAGGAAAATTGGAAGAAGAGGTCGAATGAATCTGTGACGTGCCCTATGTCCGGGTGGCGTGCAGTAGTATTTCTTTTGTTACATTGCCATGAGGTCCGCCAGCTAACGGCTCTCATCTTGGACTGAACTAACCAGGTCACGGACATGGTTAAGCAGTCAAATTTGGTGATGTGACTGTAGGGCGATCTCAGTTTAAGCCAAGGACATACGATATACGTCCTTTCCAGTGTACTTCTTGCCTGGGTCATTCTTTTTTTTTTTTTTTTTTTTTTACAATAGGAGAGGGAACATTACATTTCACTTTATAAGTAACCCCATTAGAATATTTCTTCTTTTTCCGAGGATGTGTAGGCAGCCTCATGTTGGTCGAGGGGGGGTCTTTTTTACTAAATAATTGTTGCTTTTTTTAACGATGAACCGAATTTGGTCGGCTATCTTGTATATTTTCTTTTTCAAAACCACAGTTGCGTGTGTGTATTCTCCTATTCTGTGCTTGTATATATTTTTCCTTTAAGATTGTGTGTGTGTGTGTGTGTGCGCGTGATTTGGTGTATGTGTTTTTGAATTTGTGACATTTCCTGTTTAACTCTATACACCTCTACCCTTCAGTCAGCTAAAGTACCATACGTGATACACGCTTGGGCGATCATGTCTCGAAAGAGACATGACTGACTGGGCAGAAGATTATTCCGCAGTAGGTTGCCATTGCTTTCTGCGGTAGACTGGTTGCCGACCAAGGCTATAGAACCCAATCTGTCCTGCTATTTAACCCATAACTGGAAGGAATAAACGGATTAATACCTTTCCCAAGGGTATTTGGGTGTAAATGAATACAATGGATTCAGCTGGAATTCGAACTCGGCTACCCGGCTTCAGTTAATAATCTGGATAAAGAAAAGAAAATCGAAATAAATAAGAGATTTATTCATGGGTGGATTTCAAGAGAAGTAGGAAAAATAAACGCGTTATGTTATCCGGTCAGTTAATAATCTGGATAAAGAAAAGAAAATCGAAATAAATAAGAGATTTATTTGTGGGTGAATTTCAAGAGAAGTAGGAAAAATCAACGCGTTGACAAAGCAGAATGTAATTTTTACAACTGCCGAAATAAACTATGGGTTTATAACCATTTAATTGAGATCTCTAATTTATCTATTTAATGTTTTATATTAATTAGAAATTTTTTTGATTATCCTCCCCGTTGTTATCTATCTATCTATCTATCTATCTATCTATCTATCTTTTTTTTTTTATATAAGCGTTTCACCCCGAGCAAGGCATTTCACTGCCACTACTGCGCAGGGGGCTACATAGAGTGGAGGATGGATGGTTAAATATAGGAAATGTCTGAGGGTGGGTGATAGGTGGGTAAAGATACCGAGAATGAGGGTTGGGTAGATGAGAGTGTTCTGAGAATAATTGGAAGTTAGTGTGATAGGAGGTGTCTATTGACCCTACATTTAAACATCTGGAGATTGTAGCTGTCGGGAAAGCAGACTTGTGTAAGGGAATTCCACAGGCCGGAAGCGTGAGAAAAGAAGCTATTGGTATAGAAATTACGGTTACATCTTATCTGTTTAACTGTAAAAGCGTGGGACCTAGTTGCTAATCTGGTATCTCGTGTAAATTCGTGCTTAGGCGGCACCAGTGATCTAAGTTCATCGAAGCAGAAGCCATGAAAGTACTTGTAGAAGAGGCACAGGGAAGCCACATCACGCCGGTGAGAGAGTGGTTGCAGCCGGTCTGTCAAGTCAGTATCAACCACGTTACAGATTCTCCTTTGTATTGTGTCAAGAAGCTCAAGAAGAGTAGCAGGGGCACCCGACCAGATATGGCAGCAGTATTCAATACATGGGCGGATGGTAGATTTGTATATGTGCAGGAGAGGTTCAGGCGGGAAAAACTTCCGGGCCCTGCACAGAGAGCCGACTGTCATAGCGGCAGATTTGGCAATCGATTCGATATAGTCATTCCATTTGAGGTCCGCCGAAAGTGTAAGGCCAAGGAGGTGTAGTGTTTTACTCTCGGGGAGGCAAACATGTTCCATGCTAATGGAAGGTAGATGCGATTGTCTATGGTGGTTAGTTGATAACAGCTTCGTTTTAGAAGCATTGAAATTTACTAGCCATTTCCTACCCCAGGTCACAACGAATTGGAGGTCCTTTTCAAGCTCGGCAGCGAGGTTCGGTTTGTCGCCCACACCGGGTTTTTGATCGAGGCGAGAGTAGATTGTGGTGTCATCGGCGTACATGCCTACTTGGGATCTAATGGCGTCGGGGAGATCATTAATGTACATCAGAAAGAGCGTGGGACCTAGGATGGAACTTTGAGGGACGCCCGCGTTCGTATGGTAGTTTTGGGAGGCATGCCCATTTAATACTACCTTCAATGTGCGGTTAGAAAGGAATGACTGGATGAGGTCAAACAGATGTCCAGTTATCCCGTAGCTCCGCAGTTTGCATAAGAGTCTAGCGTGCCAGACCCTGTCGAACGCTTTGGAGATATCCAAGGCAACGGTTCGGGCTTCGCCATTCTTGTCAAGTGCCCGGTATATGTACTCGGTAATGGTCGTTAGCATATCAGCAGTAGACCTGGTGAAGCGAAACCCGTACTGTTTGTCAGAGAGAAGCCTGTGGGCCGTGAGATGCTGAATCACCTCGGCGTTGATAATGGCTTCGAAAACTTTGCCAAAGATCGGAAGGAGACTAATAGGACGGTAATTGGCGGGGTCTGAGGGTTCGCCAGAATTCTTAAACATAGGAACTACACAGGAGGACTTCCAACAGGCAGGAAAACAGGAAGCAGATAGGAAGAGGTTATAGAGTTTAGAGAGGACAGAGGAGAGTTCTGGGGCATATTTCTTCAGTACTATGATTGGGATTCCATCCCCACCGCTCGCTTTGTGTGGGTCAAGTTGTGCAATTATCTTGGAGACCAGCGAGGGTGTAATGTGGACGTTATTTAGTTGAGCCTTAGTTCTGGGTGGGAAGCCAGGTGTAGGTATTCCTAACGAGTCCAGTGTCGAATTGGTAGAGAATCTACGGGCAAAGCATTCAGCCTTGTCCGCTGGGGAGGTGAGAACTTCAAATTCATTGATTAGTGGGGGTATCGAAGTCTTGCTCTTGTTGAGAACGCTTTTGCAGAGTCGCCAGTAATCTTTGGGGCCAAACTTAGAGAATGCTATGCGTTGCCTCATTCTGGTAGCAAACGCCATCTTAACTTCGTTCAGTACGTTTTTACACTTATTACGTGCTGAGGCGAAAAGGCGCCTGTTTTGGTTCGACGAGCAGCTTCGATAGAGCCGGAAGAAATGGTTCCGGTGGGCAATGGCGGCCGAGCAAGCGGGTGAGAACCAGGGGGACGAATTTGATTTTAGTTGGAATTTCCTGGCCGGGATAAAAGCATCGATGCCAGCCTTAACACAATAGGAGATCTCGGAGGCACAGTATTCGACAGGAAGATGGAAGACGTTGTTCCAGGGGACTTCGCAGAGGAAGCCTCGGAACGAGTCCCAGTCTGCTCTCTGGTAACAGTATGATATTCTGCTTGTCTGGTTTTCTTGGGTAGAGTAAGAGCGGATTGAGATGTTGATGGAAACTACGGCGTGGTCAGAGTTTCCAAGGTGGCAGAGCTGTCTGGTAGTGCAGGAGTCTGGAATGGAAGTAAAGCAGAGGTCGAGTAAGGAGTCCCTTCCGTTAGGGTTATTAGAGAAATGCGTGGGAAAGTTAGAACTTGGGTTATTGAAAAATACATGGTGCGGATGCCAGCAAGGTCGGTGACAGTGTTATCAAGCCACTTGGTGTGGTGGGCGTTAAAATCGTCAAATACAAATATATGGGCAGATGGATGAGAAGAAATGGCCTTATCAATATTGATAGAGATGCTATCAAGTACCGAACAGTCAGAGGAGGAGGGGGAGCGGTAGAAGAAGAAGAGATAGCTAACCGAGCTTAGAAGTGAGAGACGGAAGCACATGAAAGAATGATCCAGGGATTCAAGAGATGTGACCCTGGCTAGAGGGAGTTGTTCGCTGACATATACACCAAGCCCATGCATATGGACATTGGAGTCCTTCCTGAAGAGGAGAAGGTCACCAGGAACGAAAATCTCCGAGGAGGGGATAGAAGGGTCAAGGTTAGTCTCACATATAACTAAGATATCGGATGAGTTAGTTAGAAGGAATGATTCTACACTATTAAAGTTACTGCGGATATCTATCTATCTATCTATCTATCTATCTATCTATCTATCTATCTATCTATCTATCTATCTATCTATCTATCTAATTCAAGACTCTTCCTTCTTATCTCAGTATGTTCCTATCTATCTATCTATCTATCTATCTATCTATCTATCTATCTAATTCAAGACCCTTCCTTCCTTCCTTGCTATCTCAGTCTGTTCTTATCTATCTATCTATCTATCTATCTATCTATCTATCTATCTATCTATCTATCTATCTATCCAGATATATATCCTTTGTGATACAAGCTGCTGCACCGTCTGTTTTTTATCACTTTTAAACATTGTCAAGGCGCCTCTGCTTCTCTTTTGCGCATGTTTATTATAATCTACATATGTTTGGAATTGATTTTCCTCGTTAACCATAACAGTATGCCTAGAATTCAATTTCATTTACTTTTTGTTTTTGTCTTATTAACAAATCTGTTCTGTGATATTTTAATAAAGCAAATATTACCGAAAGAAATGTCAATCTTCACTTTAATAATTTTATTTTATTTTTCTCATACTAATGTTCACTTGATACAAGGCACAAGAGCCACTCAGAGTAAAGTGTTACTGTGTGGTGTTGTCTAACTGTTAGAAAAGGCAAGAACTGATGATCATGAGGTCATGAAGATAAGAAATTAATAACATAACAAATATTTTCACTTAAAATAGATAATATTTTAAATAAAATCAATAATTAATATTTAATTTAAAAATTAAATTAAATTAAATTTGAAATTAAAAGTATTTAAAAAAAGAAATTGTTGTTAAGTCAAAATTTAATCGTTCGCTTTCACCCTTGGGTAACATATGACGCCCTCTCTACTTTTTCCAGGTACAGACAGAGTAGACTGGATTTTGTTATTTAATTCGCTGATTTCTTGAGACTGGGTGGGGATAAAAAACATATCCCTTATGACATCATCCGTTTTCGCCTACTCGAAAATCAGTGTAAAGTAAATGGTTTATTGATTATAAAAGCCTAGAGTCGATGGGATGTTACTAGACAAGTGTCAGTACAAGTCCAGCCACATCACTTGATTTGACCCAAAACTAAGGCTTGTGTAAGTCTTTTTTAAGATAAGTATAACACTTCATTTCTTTATTGTTAGAACGAAGTGGTTCTCATTATATCTCCATACCAAACACTAACGTATCTTTCAAGGGCGAAAGCTTTAAGAAAATAATTAAATGCATTTTCTCATTGATTAGAAACCAAATTCGATTAATTATTTTGACATCAAACTTGATTGATCAAGTTTGATGTCAAAATAATTAATCGAATTTGGTTTCTAGTCCTTTTTCTCGAGCAGTGTTGTTTATATTTTTTTAGTCTGCTAAGTTAATTTGTCATACTTTGTTTCTTTTCTTGGCAACTGCAATATTGCTGTCAAAAGTTTGAAATAAGAAAAAATTACTAATATAAATGATAGCATTTAGGTGATACATTTGGGCACAAAAAACATTCTTAGGGTCATGCTGGCTTTTTCTTCGGATTTTTCATAACTTTAGACAGGTTACAAACCAAAGCTATTTTGATTAATCATCAGAGACTACGTAACAATATCCCCCCCTATTGAAGAGGTTTGGTTAGTTTTGAACTTTTTAAAACTCTTCATCAAGTGCTGAAAGAAATAGCTTCTTTGTGTGATGGCATTTTCTTTTATATAATCATATCGCCCCAAGCAAGGCATTTAACTGCCAATATTTTGCAGGGGGTTACATAGGAGGAAAGTTATGAGAAAGAGTGACAGGTTATAGGGAGTGCCAAGAAGTGAGTAAGAGAAGGATGAGAATACTGATGAGAGGGGAGCGGACGGATTAAAGGAGCATGAGAGAAATGGATGCAGGTTAGTGGGATAGGAGTTGACTTTTTTTTATAATCATATCACCCCAAGCAAGGCATTTTACTGTCACTGTTTTGCAGGGGGTTATATAGGAGGAAAGTTATGAGAAAAAGTGACAGGTTATAGGAAGTGCCAGGAAGTGAGTAAGAGAAGGATGAGAATACTGATGAGAGGGGAGTGGACGGATTAAAGGTGCATGGGAGAAATGGATGCAGGTTAGTGAGATAGGAGATGACTATTGACTTTACATTTAAATTCTTGGAGATTGTAGCTGTTGGGGAAGCAAGTAAGTGGAAGAGAATTCCACAGGCGAAACGTACGGGAAAAGAAGCTGATAGAGTAGAATTTGTGTTTACAATTTATTGGTTTCACAGTAAAAGGGTGGGACCTAGTTGCTAAACCTCATATAATATACTAATGTTAGAAATTTATATATATATATATATATATATATATATATATATATATACAAAAAATCTCAAGCGAGCCAAAACCTATCGCGGTTTCACACTACGGATCGTCAGGGCACGGATCGTCATATATATATATATATATATATATATATATTCTCCTGTCTAAAGCACGACTCTGAATGCTTGAATCTCTGAGTCGTGCTTTAAACGGAGGATAATATGTAAATTTATTTATACTTTCTGCTTTGTTATATATTATTGCGCACTGTTCTATTAACACCTGATGAATATTCATTTATGAGTAGGTACCTGCGTGTATAGACGTATTTATAATTATTTACATCCATACCTAATATTTAAGGGTTGATGATCGTTTTAATGTATTTCGAATTTATTTTACTTTATCTAAATTTTAATTTTTCCCAAATTAGTTATTTTTCTTTTCTTTAAATATATTATTTACTTATATTACATATCATTTACTTATTTTAATAATTCATTTCATGACTTTCCTTTTTAATCCTGAATTAAATTTTAACGTAAATTATTTTTATCTCAACAATAGTCAGACCCTGTTTTAGTTAGAAACGGTTAAAAAATCTGGAAAAACTTTGAGAAAGGCCAGCAAAGCTCGCTATCTTTTATTTCTATCTTTTTGAATGTATCTATCTGTCTATTTCACCTTCTCGATCTGCTTATCCTTCTGTCTGCCAATGTATCATACCTTTTCCCTTCTTTTTCTATTTATTTCCTTTCTCTTTTCTTCTCACTTGTTTTTTTTCTCCTTTTCTTTCTCTTTCTTTTCTCAACTTTTTTCTTTTTCCTTTTCGTTACGCACGTTTAACTTCCAGTTTCATTACTCTCGCACACTCATGCAAGTATTTGTATTTTCCATGATATTAAAGATCTCCGACATTAGCGAATCTCCCCCAACGTCCTGACCCGTGTTTCTTCCTATCTGCAAATGTAACATATTTTTCCCTCCTCTTTCCTCTTTTTTCCTTCCTTCTCTTTTCCTATCTTCTTTCTTTTTTCTTTCTTCCTTCTCTTCTTTTTCATCTTCCTTTCCATTTCTATTTGTTACGCCTTTTCTTTTCCTTTTCTGTTTGCAAGCTTACTACCGGGCATCTTTATCCACATAAAACAATCATTTTTGAAATTTTCCACTATATTAAATTAAAGATTGCTGATGAAGCAAATTTGATTCGCAGAAATGATCATATGATTCAATTTTTTCAATTATTCAATTATTTTATTTACATTGAGAATTCTGGCTGGATCAGTTTTAATATTTAATTTTTATCTTTTAATATTAACAGGATTTCGTTTGTTTTTTTACGTTCAAGCCGCTTCCTATTTTATATACACTACCGAACATAATTATTAGGCCACACCAGTTTTTAAAAAAAGATGCATTTCATACTATTTTTAGTATTTATTGCCAAATTGATAATTCTAAATGAAAATAGAATGGTCCTTTTTTCATTATTACTTTGCAAAATTTTACAAGGCAGCAGGAAAGCCTTTGCTTTGCCAGCCAATAAAGGAAGAGACTAGCATGAGGAAGAGGGCACAAAAACTGGACACCAGAACAGTTCATTTGATGCACATTTTATTGCGCAGTATTATATTTCCTATTATATCTCATTATTTTTCCTACAAAATTAAATTTTTCATTTCATTTAAATGATGCGAAACATCCGTCCAAAGCAACACGTGCCTGGCTTCAAAACAATAACATCAACGTGTTGACATGGCCTAGCGAATCGCGGGGCATGAATCCAAAAGAGAATCTTTGGAGAACATTGAAGAATCAGATTCCTGAAAGGCGACCAAAGAACCTCAGTGAATTGAAAGTTTTTGCAGAAGAAGAGAGGGCTAAAATTCCCACCAAATCATCCCAGGCGCTTGTAGAGAGCTTCAGAAACAGACTGTGAGCTGTGGTTGCAAATGAAGGAGGACCTACTAAATATTAAACACATTTAAAGCATAATTTATATTCTGTCCAATTACTTTTTTCACGACCTGTTTTAATAATTTGTGTATATATATATATATATATATGTGTGTGTGTGTGTGTGTGTGTGTGTGTGTGTGTTTGTATGTGTGTGTGAAATAATTCATTTTTATTGTTTATTGCATTTATAATTTGTTTATGAATATATTGTGATCTTCAGTCAATACTTTTCTTTCAAGATATGATTCTAAATCCATTTTTTTACTGTCCAAATACTTGTTTCACTTCACTGTATATTAACAAATTTTTCACAAACTTCAAAGTTTAATTTCCTATTATATTTCATTATTTTTCTTACAAAATAAAATTTTTCATTTTTTTTTAAGTATTCAAATGTATTGATAGTTCTCAGATATTTATCTTATGCCCAAAATTTATTTTTGATTTTATTAAAGGTTAATTTTTTTAAAACGTTCCAAATTTTCGAAAGCGTTTCCAAGTAGTAAGGTCACTATAGTAACGGATGTTCCATTCATTTTTGTGTAGTTGTGGTGGAGTACGCATATGAAATGTAACTAAACTCTGCTCAGCATCAGTCAGTTAGCTACACGCTTGGGCGATCATGTCTCGAAAGAGACATGACTGACTGGGCAGAAGATTATCCCGCAGTAGGTTGCCATTGCTTTCTGCGGTAGACTGGTTGCCGACCAAGGCTAGAGAACCCAATCTATCCTGCTATTTAACCCATAACTGGAAGGAAGAGACGGATTAATACCTTTCCCAAGGGTATTTGCGCGCAAATGAATACAATGGATTCAACTGGAACTCGAACTCGGCTCCCCGGCTTCTCGTTCCGAGCCGATAGCCACTGTACCACAACGCACATCCTTTTTACTCCACATGCTCAGCATAGATGGAGTAAAAACTCGAGATTGTCTTTGTGGATGTTGAAAAGACAAAAAACGTTTTCAAGAGATAGGCATTCTCGGAAGATGCTGAAGAAAAGAAAGTCGAAAAAGTTTTGATTATGTGCAAACATGATTGAGTGTTGATTTTATTTAGTCGAGTCAAAGCGTAAAAATTGTACGTATGCACTTGTATGGTAACCCCAGTCTGATGGGATTTTCATGAGATTGCGCTGAAACAAGAACGTGCGTGAATATAGGGGAGTTCTCGAAAAAGGTCAACTATGCTGAAGATTATGGGTAATCACGAGTGAGGATTACTTTTATTAACCTGAGTCAAAGCGTAAACCTTGAAGTTATCCATTTGAAGAGTAACCCCTTGTTGATGAAATTTTAATGAGATTCCGCTGAAACAAGAACGTGCCTGAAAAGATGTGCGTTTTCTGGAAGTTAAAGTCGAAACAGCCCTTATTAAGGGTAATCACGAGTGAGGATTACTTTTATTAACCTGAGTCAAAGCGTAAACTTTGCAGTTATCCACTTGAAGAGTAACCCCTTTTTAATTAAATTTTCAAGAGATTCCGCTGAAACAAGAAGGTGCCTGAATAGATGAGCGTTTTCGGGAAGTTAAAGTCGAAACTGTCCTGATTATGGGCAATCACGAGTGAGGATGTCTTTTATTAACCTGAGTCAAAGCGTAAACGTTATCCATTTGAAGAGTAAGCCCCTTTTGATGAAATGTTCACGAGATTCCGTTGAAACAAAAATTTGCTTGATTACATAGGCGTTTTCGGGAAGTTAAAATCAAAACAGTCCTGATTGTGGGTAATCACGAGTGAGGATTTCTTTTACTTACACAGCAATGAGTGTTTCTTAATTTTTGTTTCCTGTCCAGTTTGATGACCACTAGTTTCTTTCAAGAACGAACCTATAGCCGTCCAAAATGCTACGAAAAACTTTTAAGTTTTTACAAAAATGTAAATCATTTTATAAAAAAATCTTGCAAAAACAAAATATGCTTTTCTTAAACTTTATTTGACGAATATTACCTGATTTAAAATGTTGTGGATTCTGAATGAGGAACCGCATAAAATGAAAACAACAAAAACAGATATGGAGATAGAAAAGTAGGTTATATTGAACGTAATATACAAACTTGAACGCGGGTTAGTCAATTCAGGAATACTATTAATAGAAATAAATATATACAAGTCTTGAAGTGAAATAGTATGTCCGGGTAAATTATTCTAGCTGAGTGGAGCTCAGAGCTAGACTGGTCTCTGGGTAACTTCGGTATCTGTCGGAATTCTTCGATAACTGTGACGGATCTCTACGATTACTCTCCGCTGTAAACTGCAACTACAACAGTGATTCCAGATCGCTGTTCTCTCTATAGCAGGATTATATGTACACTCACTCGAGTCCATTATCATATACAAAAGGGGGAGATCCCAAAACATAAAGTATAATTAATGTTGGTTTGAATCATCTATTATTTTCTTAATACTTAAAATTTCAGAGAAATTAATTTTTACCATGACGTTAGCTTGTTGTTTTTTCAAGTGACAGGTTTTAAAAATCTCTGTGTCAGTTGATGACGTATAGATTTTTATGTAATGTTGTTTTACGGGTTTTTTAATCTTAAATAATAAAATAATTGAGGAATTTAACGCGAATATACCGAGTATATTCGGTAAGCTTAAATATTTAAGAATATATTCTACTTAAGGTTTTATTAAATTTTAGAGAGCTTTGGCTGTTTTTACTATAAGTGTCGTCCTTATTTTCTGATAGTGTCGTTCAGAAACGACCATATTTATGAAATTCGATGTTTTTACGAGATAAATTTACTAATATTTGATACTTAAATTTTAAAATTAATTTGCTAAAATAAAAAATCATTCTTGAAGGTTTCATTTTAGCTTAATTGAAAGCTAAATGATTAGATTTATATTTCCATAGAGAAAAATACTCTAGTGTAATTTAAATAGAAATTATATTGCTAGGAATCTTAATTTTTGAGAGGTTTTATTTATCTGATATTTTACACATACTAACAGTACTGTAAACTAAAGTTAATTCTCTTTTTTAAATATCTTGAAAATATAAAATATAGATATGTGACATGTTATCTTAAGGAAGTTAGCAAATTTCAAGTTAAATTAATCTGATCTGAAACGAGTATTACTTGCTTTTATCATGAAATATAAAATACAAACATTTTTAAACACGGTAGTCTTGCTTTTCTGACATGTTGAAGGATTCCTGACAGCAAAATGCATTGACAAGCAAAGTATGGTTGACCAGAATTGACATAAACTGATGAAGTTTAAATTAATCTTCTTTTTTGTTTTTAACTACTTAGTAAATTCAAAATATATCATATTTTCAGAAGTTATACAATATTTTATTGAATTTTATTTGATTTTTTTTATAGGCTTCAGTTTGAAAATGCTTTCTGAAAAAATGAAATTTAAAATAATATAATTTAAAAAAATAATTTAAAAACTTAATTAAAGTAGAATTTCTTTAATAGGCATTTAGGTAATTCCCAAACATTAGATGAAAGAACCATACATAATAATTCTCCAAAGTTCATAAAAAATAATAATTCTTTTTTTTAATAATTTCACCCCTAGCAAAGCAGAACTGCCACTGGTGCGCAGGGGGTTACATACGAGGTGAGTGATGAGAAAAACGAACAAGTTACAGGGGTGTCAGAGAATGGGTAAGAAAAGGATGAGAACACTGGTGTGAAGAGGGCTACATGAGAGCAGAGTGGAAAAGAAGAAAAACATGATACAAAGGTTCTCATGAAAAGATGCGAGTGAAAAAAGTAAAAGACGGCAATTGACATTGCATTTAAATTCTTGGAGATTGTAACTGTTAGGAAAGCAAGTATACGGAAGGGAATTCCACAGGCTGGAAATGCGAGCAAAGAAGTTATTTGAGTAGAAGTTGCAGTTACATTTGATCGGTTTTACTGTAAAAGAATGCGACCTAGTAGCTAGTTTAGTAGCTCTAGTAAATTCATGCATAGGAGGCACCAGGAAGCTAAGCTCATCGGAACAGAAGTCGTGAAAGTATTTGCAGAAGAGACAGAGGGAAGCCACTTTACGTCGGTGAGAAAGTGAGTGCAGTTAAACTACCAGGTCAAGATCAATTAAATTGCAGATTCTCCGTTAGATTTTGTCGAAAACTTCGAGATGAAGGGGCACCCGCGCAGATGTGACAGCAGTATTCAATGCACAGATGGATGGTAGATTTATATATGTTCAGGATGGATTCAGACGAGAAAAACTTCCTGGTCCTACACAGTGAACCAAGCAGCAGAATTAGCTTTGGATTAAATGTAGTCATTTCACTTGAGGTCGGCTGAGAGAGTTAGGCCGAGGAGGTGCAGGGAGACTAGCCTGATCCATGCTGATGGGGCTAGGAGCGGTTATCTTTGATGCTTAAAGGATAGCAGCTTCGTTTCGGAGGCATTAAAATTTACGAGCCATTTCTTACCCAAGTTCACCACAGATTGGAGTTTTTTTCAAGATCAGCAGCGAAGTTTGCTTGGTCAGCCTCGGCGGATTTCTGATTAAGGCAGGAGTAAATGGTGGTGCTGTCAGCATAGATACTATTGGGGATCTGATTACATCAGGGAGATCGTTGATGAAGATCAGAAAAAGAATAGAGCCTTGAGAGACACCCGCGTTCGTATGATAGAATCTGGAAGCATGTCGATTCAATACTACCTTCACTACGAGATTTGGAAGGAACGACTGGATTAGGTCGAACAGGGGTCCAGTTATACCATAGACCTGTAGCTTGCTTAGAAGGCCAACATGCCAGACACTGTCAAATGTTTTGTAGATATCTAGTGCAACAGCTCGAGCTTCGCCGTTCTAATCGAGAGCCTGGTATATATACTATGTGACGCTCGTTAACATATCAGCAGTAGACCTGGTGAAGCTGAGACCATACTGTTTGTCGGAGGCCATGGGTTGTGAGATGTTGAACTACTTCAACACTAATAATAGCCTCGAACACTTTGCCAAAAATCGGAAGGAGGCTGATAGGACTACAGTTAGAGAGGTCTGAGGGTTCTCTAGCATTCTTAAAGACAGGAACCACAGAGAAGGACTTGCAGCGAGCAGGAAAGCAAGAATCAGAGAAGCAGTAGTTATAGAGATTGGAGAGGACAGATTAAAGTTCAGGGGCACATTTCTTCAGGACAATGATTGGTAGTCAGTCACCACCTCTTGCCTTATGAGGGGTTCAAGCTTTGAAATTATGTTAGAGACCAGCGAGTCGGTAATGTAAACGTCACTCAGTTTAGCCTCAGTTCTGGGTGGAAAGTCAGGTGTGAATCTAACGTAAAAGCCCTGCCGCAGGCAGCTATGTCCGGTCTCTTCGGTGGATCTGGCAACACTTCCAGTTCCTGTACAAAGAGTTTTTTAAGACTACTGCTTTTATGTCACTAGCAAAGAAATTACACGAATACAAAGTGTTTAAACGAGATTCACTGGGTTGGGTCGGAAAGTCACACAGAGACAGAAAGACGCACTCAGTCCGATATGAATCCAACTGGTCTAAGGGAGGTAATTTCGTGGATCTTCGTCTATACACAACAACATATCAGTTATACTTCTCGGCTTTGTTGACATAGTTATTTAGATTCGTACAGGCTCTGAGTTCGAATTGAACTTCTTGACACATGACAACCAACAGACTAGACCAGTCGATTCACTCAACCGTTTTCGCCGTGTTCTCCCTCGTTCTCTCTTGATCTCTGCCGATCTCCGCTGATCTCCGCCGATCTGCTTAACTCCAGCGTGTAGACCGCTTATATAGAGCGAGGCGGAGCTAAACAATTTTTAGGCACCACCCACAAATTTTAATATGCAAATCGCCTTGACCACCATGCATGTTTGCCTAATCTTCGAATCTCTGCGGCAGACAACTTCTCAAGTGGCACTAGAAATGAATTTGGAAGTCTCGGTGTTTTTTCCGCTGACATCTTCCACTTGAGTCTTGCCAAAACCACTTATCTCGTCTGTGGACTTGGCTGGATTTGGTCCTTCAGACCACCCAAGAAATCCGATTCACCATTTATCATACATTTTACTGAATCATCATTTACCATAAACTTTACTTAACGAACCTGTCCGCTAATCACTCTGGAATTTCTGATATTACATCGGAGTCCCTTCTTTTCAAGTAATTAGTACCTTCATCTCGATCCTTCAGAACTGTTGATTAATAAATCCACCGGGGGGGGGCTTTCTAGCTCTCTGTCACACGAATACTACAGACGAATTGAATGCGGAGTTGGTGACAAATCTGCGAGCAAAACATTCAGCCTTGTCCGCTGAAGACGTGAAAACCTTAAATTCATTGATTAAAGTTGCGACTGAGGGCTTACTGTTATTTAACGCATTTATTTATTTTTTTACTTCTCTTGAAATCCACCCATAAATAAATCACTTATTTATCTCGATTTTCTTTTTTTTTATCCAATATTATTAACTGACCGGAAAATATATCGCGATTAAAAAGGAAGAAATAAAACCACGATGTTCACTGTTGCCATTTTTTCCGCCTTCTGCCTTTTCCATGGGGTTTTCTCTCTTAGTAAGTATAAAATCATTTATTTTGATTGCAATGAATATTATCATATTTCTTCTTTTCAACCAGTGGACTCTCCTGTCATTATTTGACGCATGTTGCAGCTGGTTGCCTTTAAACATTTTATTTAATCAGATGAAGGTAGATATATATTTTTCACAGATAAAAGACAAAAAGTCGTACCCCATAAATTAAAAAAATATTAAGAAGAGTAATATTAAAAACATTTTTTGTATGTTGCCGTCAAAACTTTTGAGCTGCTGTGAGAATTTATTGAAAGATTCCACTTATTGTTAATGCGAGATATTGCTTTTGTAAGTAGGATTGATCAGGCTGCTTATATATTGCCTTTTTTTCTTTTGTTTAATATTAGCTTTATAGATCTGATGCTCATCTGTACATGTAGAAAATATTAACGAATCCTAATGCATATTTTTCGAACAACCGATAAATTTTCAAAAATTAGTTTGGAGTTATTTACGGATCTTAGAACACTTTTATCCATGATTGTATGATAGTAGTAATCATCTATGGGTATGATTATATCTGGACATAATTTCTGATCTTTCATTTAAGTATATTTGTTTTTCTTGGAACAACATAATAGCTAAGTTTTCCTCCTGGCACAAGATGTATACTTTACCAACGTACGCGCGTCCGTAAAGAAAAAACCTTGCTCGAGCGTTTGAAAAACTGTAAAATCGCTTATTGTAAATCACCTGAGAATACCGAAAGAGTGAAACCTAGGCCGCAGAAATTATTCATTTCCAAATATATATATATACATAGTAGACCTCCGTCAGTCAGGGTTGACAATGGATAGCATCATAATTGTCTGTCTGGTTGGAGCATCAGCGTCTGTGACTGTAGAAACCGATGCGGGAGTGATAGTCTTTGTTGCAGAGGCTGCATTTATGTTTTGTTTCTGGTCTGTTGGTACTGTCATTTTGCTTACTGCGAACCCGCCTCTCCATGGCGACTTGTGTTAGTTGCTCCTCCCTTGATTTGAGTTGTTGGGTCAGAGTTCATCTACATTTGGTCCAGTTGACATGTCATGATACCGCAGTTGTGACCGCCCAGTGGGTCTTCTTCCAGAGGCCAGCTCTCCATACAGGAGATCTGCGCTGTTTAAGGAATGTGAACATGGTTAGCAGACCCACGCGAGACAGGACCCCAGTGTTGAGACTTATTTATATTTACACGAGTTCTATCCTTGATATTAAGCAGTTTCAGATGTTAATATAGCTTTGAATCTTGGATATTCACAGGACATACTGATCACAAAAACAACAAGAAAGAAATGCATAACCTACCAAGCAAGACGGAATATATAAATGGCGGAAAAGGTTTTAGGAAAAATTACAAAAAGACAAAATATATTGACCTACACATGACAGAAAATGGTGGAGAGTCATGATCACCAACGTCTTGTAAGGAGAACGATATATCAAAGATGACGAACGCAAATTATTTATTAAAATTGTGAACACTGAGATAAAAGCCAAATGATATTATGAATCTTATAACAACGAGTGTAACCATATAATTAAAACGGACGTTTCCATTTAAATCATTTTGAATTTACATTGTTTATATTATGTTCTACTAGCAGTGTAGCCCGGCGTTGCTCGGGTGTAATGAAAGCTTTAAAACTAATCCATGGTCCTGGAGCTCAGACTCAGCCTAAAGAATATTTGTGCGAAGTTTGGTGAGAATCGGATAAAAATTGTGGATTTGTATAAAGGACATACAGACAGATAAACAGACACACACACAAACATCTTGCCTTATATATATTATCGATTTTCTGCACTATTGTAAGAACTGCAACCTTGAAAGTTCTGAATATCGTTTCTTATGTCTTTGTCTATGAGTGTATGAAATTTGATTAAAATCGGACCACTCCTTCTATAACCCGATTTTTTGATTATCGATTTTCGATATTTATCGGGGTACCTCGACACAAAATCTAGCTAAGAACACTCGCAGACGCTTCTAGTACAACTGTGTAAATTTTCAAGAAAATCGGTTCAGCCGTTTCGGAGTCTATATGTAACCCACACACACACACACACACACACACACACACACACACACACACACAGTTCCATTTATAAATAAGTTTAGATAAGAAACTTAGCATTTTTATCTTCACTATTTAGTCTAAAGTTTGCATGAAGTATTTTTTAATGAATTATGCTTTGTAACCCATTAAATGTATGCTTTTAACCCATTAAATTAACCCATTAATTATGCCTTTTAACCCATGCAAAAATATCAATAGAAAGCGAGAATAAATAAAGACATTTTAAGATGGCGACCATATTAAATCAATTTTTAAATTTTATTGAGTATATTTTGTTCTGGAGCTTTCTGAATTTATTTATCGTTACAAATAACGATAAAAATCCTCTATTATTACAAGAAAGAAAAATTCTGCTTTTCAAATTGATAAAAATAAAACTAACACATAAACCCTAACGTCAAAGTGATGACATTTTTTTTAATCATTTCACTCCAATCAAGGCATTCCACTGCCACTATTGCGCAGGGGGTTATATAGGGGAAAGTGATGAGAAAGAGTGACAGATTATAGGGAGTGCCAGGAAGTGGCTAAAAGAAGCATGACTGGTCATAAAGTGAGGGATCGGTTTATATATTGATTGTAATGTAGAATTGATCCCCCACTTATACCCACATTATAACAGTATAGTTTTTTTTTATATAATAATTTCACCCCAAGCAAGGCATTCTACTGCCACAATTGCGCAGGGGGTTACATAGAGGAAAGTGATGAGAAAGAGTGGTTAGATATAGGAAATGTCAGAAGGAGAGTGATAGACGGGTAAGGATACCAAGGATGAGGGTTGGGTAGATAGGAAGAGTGTTTGAGAGAATGGATGCGAGTTAGTGTGTTAGGAGGTGTCTATTGACCTTACATTTAAACTCCTGCAGATTGTAGTTGTCGGGGAAGCAAGTATGTGGAAGAGAATTCCACAGGCGGGAAGTGCGAGAAAAGAAGCTGTTGGAGTAGAAATTGCGGTTACATTTTATCGGTTTCACTGTAAAAGGGTGGGACCTAGTTGCTAATCTAGTATCTTGTGCAAATTCGTACCTAGGGGGAACCAGTGATCTAAGTTCAACGGAGCAGAAGCCGTGAAAGTATTTATAGAAAAGGCACAGGGAAGCCACATCACGCCGGTAAGAGAGTGACTGCAGCCGGTCAGCCAAGTCGGTATCGATCACATTACAGATTCTCTGTTGTATTTTGTCAAGAACCCCGAGGAGAATAGCAGGGGCACCCGATCAGATGTGGCAGCATTATTCAATACATGGGCGGATGGTAGATTTATATATGTGCAGGATGGACTCAGACGGAAAAAACTTCCGGGCCCTGCACAGAGAACCGACTTTCATAGCAGTGGATTTAGCAATGGATTCGATATTATTTATTTATTTATTTATTTATTTATAATCGTGTCGCCCCAAACAAGGCTTTTACTGACACTGTTGTGCAGGAGGTTACATAGGAGGAATGTTGAAGAGTGAGAGGCTGCAGGGGGTGTCATGAAGAGAGTAGGAGAAGGAAGTGATAATTGATGAGAGTGGGTTGGACGAGGAGGAATGTTATGAGGAGTGAGAGGTTGCAGGAGGTGTCAGGAAGAGAGTAGGAGAAGGAAGAGAGTACTGATGAGAGTGGGGTGGATGTAGAAAAGTATGAGAGAGAGGATGTAAGTTAGTGAGACAGGAGATGACTATTGACTTTACATTTAAATTCTTGGAGATTATAACTGTCGGGAAAGCTAGTATACGGAAGAGAATTCCACAGGCGGGAAGTGCGAGAAAAGAAGCTGTGGAGTAGAATTTGTGTTTACAATTTATTGGTTTCACAGAAAAAGGCTGGTACCTAGTTGCTAATCTTGTGGCTCGAGTAAATTCATATATCGGGTTACTAGTGAGTTAAGTTCATCGGAGCAGAAGCCGTGAAAGTATTTGTAGAAGAGACACAGGGAAGCCATACTGCGTCGGTGATAAAGCAACTGTATCGTAGCTGCCAAGTCGGGATCGATCACATTACAGATTCTCCGTTGGATTCGGTCGAGGATTTTCAATTACATTGATTCTATCTTTTGTTTGAGAAACTTGCTATTTGTATCTACATGGGAAAAAATCTTTCTTTTAGAAATACAATGGTATGTTGAAATGGATATTAACCGAGAAATGATTCTAAACAATCTTTACATTTGTATTTTGTTTTTAATTATTTATTATTACAATTCATGTCTCGTCAGAAAAAAATAATTTACAAATATGATAAAAAGACCAAATCAGGAATTAATAAAAAAAAAACAAAAAAAAAAAACATATTTTCCACCCCAAAATGTTATTGTTAAAGATTAATAATCAAATCAGATATCTCAATTAACCAAGAATCGTTCAGTTGGTCCAGATATAAGACACACCCTGTTATAAATGATAAAATCACATTTTTCAGCATTCCTTATCATTAAGCTCAGATGTAAGTTGACGTTCTCACCAAGATGTTCCACTTCAATGAGAAGTAAAAGCTGGAGTATAATTTTTTAAATCATTGATCTCTCCTAAGCAAGGAGATAATGCCACTAAGATGCACAGGGGTTACTGAGAGTGAAAGAAAACGAGGAAACTGTACTGAGGAGAAAAGACAATGAAAAGAACATAAAGAATGAAGCCGGAAGAGAAACCCACTGACGTGAAGTGCTGGGTCATATCTCGCTATTGCAACAATAAAAAGATGAGACCTAATTGCTAATCGAGTATTACGTTTAAATTCGTAGAGTTAGGTAAAATCACATTAGACTAACAGCCACGAAATTATTTCTGAAAATGATTGATGAATCTGATTAAACGCCGCAAAAATATATTTTAATGTAATTTAAAATGGCTCACATTTTTGTCATGCCAAGGACTGACAAAAATCTTGTGATCCCTGGAAGTTATTGAGAAGAAAGGACAATGAAAAGAATGAAAAGAACAGGAAGAATGTGGATAACAAGGAAGTAAAAAGTTGGAAGAGAGATCCACAGCCATGCAACAGTTATTCGATGAGACCTAAATGCCAATCTAGTATTACGTTTAAATTCGTAAAGTCAAAGTACCAAGGCGGAAATTATATTAGAATAACAGCAACGAAATTATTTCTGAAAATGACTGATGATTCTGATTAAACGCTGCATAAATATATTTCAATGTAATTTAAAAAAATATATTTCAATGTAATTTAAAATGGCTCACGGTGCACAATGCCAAGGGCTGGCAACAATCTTGAGATCTCTGAAAGAAAGTTAATTCCGAGTGTCTAATGGATTGTCGGGCTATTATTCTCTCAGAAATCTTAAAACGCATCGAAACTCTAAATACAAAATTATATGTCCAGCAGCCGCAGCAGCAGCAGCCGCAGCAACAGCAGCCGCAGCAGCAGCAGCCGCAGTAGCAGCAGCAGCAGCAGCCGCAGTAGCAGCAGCAGCAGCAGCAGCAGCAGCAACGTGTCTATATAAATTTGGTATAAAATTAACCTGCGATTCTCAATAAGGAAAAATGTTTTTTGTTTGTTTGTTTGTTTTTTAATCGTATCACCCCGATCAAAGCGATAACGCCACTGATGTGCAGGGGGCTACATAAGAGTAAAATGATTAGATAGGAGAGAGTGAAGAGAGTGAAGAGAAAGATGAATCAGCTAGAAAGGAGCAAGAGAAGGAAAGAATACAGGTGTGATGACAGTTGCAAAGATCGAGAGAAAGGAAAGGATATACAGGGTGGTGTAGAAAAAACTAGAGTCAAGTGGTTAAGAGATGAGTATTGACATTGCATTTAAATTCCTGCAGGTTGTAGCCGCCAGGAAAGCAAGAATATGGAAGCGAGCTCCACTAGCAGGAAGTGCGAGAAAAGAAGCTGAAGGAGTAGAATTGTCGTCTATATTTGGTTGGTCTGTGAATGGGTGAGACCCAGTTGCCAGTCTGGTTGCACGAGTAAACACCTGTGGCAGAGGCACCAGTGACTTAGAGTTCCTTCAAGCAGGAGCCATGAATGTATTTATAGAACAGACAAAGGGAAGCCACATCCCGTTGGTCCTTCCATGACAACGCTTGGTGACGAAAAGCAAGGATAAAACTGGAAAATATAAATTGGAACTCGGTCGGTTAATTCAGTCTGAACAACCATATTCACCCGCTCTTACAGCCAAAGATTATTTCGTTATTAGATCGCTGCAAAATGATTTGATAGGCGAGAACATTTAATAAGAAAAGCTGAGCATGCAAGGAAAAATAAGGCGTTAGAAAGAATGGCAACGAAAAGGAAATTAATACTGAGCATCAGGAAGAGACAGCTAAAGTTCCTGGAACATACAATGAGGAAGGAGAGCTTGGAGAACCTGATACTGACAGGCCAGATAGAATCAAAAAGAGACAGAGGAAGGCAGCAGATAACATATTTGCAGGGCCTGATCAGGTGGATGGCGGAACGGGGGTTGCAAAGTGTAAGAGGAGCAAACATACTAGGAGCCACCAGGGATAGGGAGACGTGGAGAACCATGATCGCCTACGTCCTGAAGGGACAGGGCACATAGAAGAAGAAGAAGAAGAAGAAGAAGATTGAAGGGATCACCGAAAAGATTTTCATGGCTAAATCTTCTGAATCTTTCTCAAATCTTAGTTGTTTAATAAATGACAAGTCACTAATAAATGCGAAATAAATGACTTAAGAAAATGTAGTTTTGCTCCTTTTATTATGAATAAATTTAATAAATAAAGATGGTAAATTTTTAATAAACGAACCTACCATAGAAAAAGCTTCGATACTGAAATTGTTTTAAAAAAAGTAAACATTACTCTGTAGTACGTTGGCGATCATGGCTCGTCTCAATTTCCTGTCCTTTGTCGCTACTAATAAATTTTACCTTTTTCGTTCTACTAACAACCATCATGTATCGAACATGTGAGCAATGATGAGGACTTGGAAATGATGGAAACAAAAAGGAAATTAATACTGAGTATCAGGAAGAGACAGCTGAAGTTTCAGGGACACGCAATGAGGAAGGAGGGCCTGGAGAACCTGATACTAACAGGCCAGATAGAGGGAAAAAGAGACAGGGGAAAGTAACGGATAACATATTTGAAGGACCTAATCAGGTGGATAACGGAACGAGGATTGCATGGTGTAAAAGGAGAAGGTGTGCTCAGAGCCTCCAGGGATAGGGAAAAGTGGAAGGCCATGATCGCCTACGTCCTGAAGGGACAAGGCACATAGAAGAAGAACAACAACAACCATGAATTTTGAGGTCTTGTAGCTGATGTTTGGTGCTTTCTTTTCAGTTCCTTTACCACATTCTGTCGGAATACATGTAGCTTCCTTTCTGAGTCTGCTACCAATACTGTGTCACCTGCATATCTTCTGTTAAGATTGTGGCCGCCAGTAATATATCTTGTTAATGATTCTAATTCTCTCAAAATCGAGGGCGCCTCGATATGGTGTAATGTTTAGAATGCTTGTCTCGCTAGAGACATTACAACTGATTAGTGAGTTTGATCCTCACTGGGTACCTCATACTTTCAGCCTTGTGCCATATCTAAACGGCAATTAAAAAATCAACTCTCAGAATCGGTTCACTGTATAGTTTGAGTAAATCCGGTGAGAAGATATATCCTTGTCTTACAGGCTAATTTTTGTATATTTTCTGAATTCATTTTCTCAGCATATACAGGCGGTTTGCTTTCAATATAATTTATAGAATATTCTAATATCTCTTCCAAATATATCAAAGTTAGTTAACATTAAACTAATGATATCTTAAAAAATCAGAAATCTAAAATTTGTTTTATTCAAATATTTCTAGGTATGTTTATACTTTGATTTTAATATGTGTGTCTTTTTATCTTCTTCAGTAGTTTGCCCTAAATCGGCACCTTTTGCCCTGTGCGCGCATGCTCCTTGCAAATACGCGTTATCACCTATTTGTAGGTAAGAAGATATTTGCATATAGTTAAACATTTTCATATGAATAAGCATTTTCGTATGTTTCTTTAAAACTCAAGTTGTTTACAGACATCGAATGACTTGCATTATATTTGGACTTGTCCTAAGATTTTGCCAGGTTCGAAAAAATGAAAGAATGAAAATTTTGGAAACCAATTTTCAGTAGATGAATTAAAATAATTCATATCTTATCAGAACTAGTCTGCCTGTCTATGCCCAACCAATTTTTGGCTGTCCATCTATGTCCAACCAATTTCTGGCTGTCCATCTATATTCAACCAATCTGTCGTGTCTGTCTATGTCCAACCAGTTTCCGGCTGCCTATGTCAAAACACTTTTTGGCTGCCTGTCTATGTCAAACCAATTTTTGGCTGTCCGTCTATGTCCAACCAATTTCTGACTGTCCGTCTATGTCCAGTCGATGTGTTATGAATACCTTTCTCTGTCTCGACATTTGATCATTGTGATGAACATTCCTTTCCCCACCCGCCTATCGTCAAATGGACTGTGCCTACTTATGAATGGATTTGTTGTACTAACTGTTCTATTCCTCTGAATAAAAACTCATTTTAGGATACTCTGCTACGTGTCTTTTATTACAATTTCTTTAGCACAGCCCACAAGTACTTTTCAGTAACTATCTCGGTTTCTGAAAAAGATGGACAAAATTCTGCAACATCAGATATTTGAAACTCTTCACTGTTTGAAGAATGCTGAAAAAGATTGGCTGCACTGTTTTCACACTTTTGAAAATTTCCTGCAAGGTCTGAAGAAAGGGTTTACGAAGAGGGGCTTACAAGAGATACGAAGGAGAAAATTATTGAGAGCGACAAGAGACAGAGCCCACGTCCTGAAGGGACACGGCACATGAAGAAGAAGAAGAAAATAAATTAGAAATACATTAAAATGGTCATCAACCCTTAAGTATCTAACAAAGCAGAAAGTATATATTTATAAATTTACATATTATCCTCCGTTTAAAGCACGACTCAGAAATTCAAGCATTCCAAGTCGAGCTTGAGACAGTATAATATGTATAATTATTAATACACACACACACACACACACACACACACACACACACACACACATATATATATATATATATATATATAGTTTAATACTTAGTTTTTGGTCATAACAAGATTAGACGAATACACATTTGTATTAGAAAGTGTTCGATACAATTATACTGTCAAACTTTTGAATATTTTCCATTTTTAAACGAGTTATTCCGCTACCCAGGCGAAGACACCACTCAAGGTAGAAACCTAATTAGCGTAATAACTCGTTTAAAAATGGAATATATATATATATATATATATATATATATATATATATATATATATATATATACAGAGAGAGAGAGAGAGAGAGAGAGATTACTTTAAAAACAATGAATTTATTAACATTCTCAAGAGCCTTTTCGTCCAACATCTCATCAGGAAATCGTAGGAATTATAAGTCAAACGAAAAGAACAGCAACGAAAATAAAGATAAAAAAAGGTGAGTGAAATACGCTAAAATAAATATATATATATATATATAAATTTATATATTTATAACGAGGGGAGGATAAACCGCGGGTAAATAATTCTCGATGGACATTTGAAATAAAATAACCCCCAACAAATGAAGAGACTTTACAAACTCCTTCTGCCGGCAAAGGGAAGGCTTTCGTAATGATATGCAGACTGATTCCAAAATCTTTGAATCATTATTGGATCCAGCTACATGTAAAATTTGAAACATTCTTTCCTATATGACTTGATAGAGCCTATATTCTCTACTAGGTGTTGAGCAATAGCCGATTTCATATTGGTAGAGGGAAGATAACATATGTTATCTATTTTGCCAAATCGTATTTTAGAAGGTAAATGTTGATTAATTCTTGTTTCCAAATGTAAGTTTGTACGCCCCACATAACCAGCAGCGCACGGGTAATTTATATATATATATATATATATATATATATTCAAAATCTTTCTAAGAAAAAATTTATAGGATTTATTAAAGTCGAACATTAATACCTTAAAGAATTCCAAAGACCTATGGATAAAATCGGACAAATCAAATCACATTTACAAGTGTAATACTACCAATTACCTAAATATTCTTAAAAATAGTATAACTAGTCATTACAAAATAGACAGAGGAAACCTAATTTTATCGGAAATTAACTCCGATATGGCTAAATTTGCAAATGAACTAATTATTAGTGATAAAATTGGAAAAAATTTCTACCAAAGAAGCTTACATTTTATTTAAGGACCACAAGCCAAATTTCCAAAATAAATTACAAACTAGACTTATTAATCCCACTAAGAGTGAATTAGGCATAGTTTCTAGGGTAGTTCTGAAGAACTTAATAGAGAAGTTACAATCTAATTTACAACCGAATCTTTGGAAGAGTTCCTTAGATACCATAAAATGGTTTGATAATATCAATGACAAATCTAAATCCACTTTCCTTAAATTTGATATTGTGGATTTCTATTCCTCTATATCAAAAAAACTTCTTGTGGATTGATTGTTTAGACTTTGCTAGGGGTTATGTTAATATTTCGGATAGTGACTATAGGATTATACTGGGAGCTAGAAAATTTATTCTCACCTTTGATAATTCTACTTGGACAAAAGGGCCTGAAGATAGTTTTGATGTCCCTATGGGAGCCTATGATTCTGCCCAGGTAGCAGATCTAATAGGCATTTATATTTTAGATATTTTAAGTAGATTTTTAGACCCTAAACTAATAGGCCTATATCGGGATGATGGACTGATATGTATTCCCAATTCCAATGGGTCTTACACTAATAGAATACATAAGAAAATTATCAGAGCCCTAAATTTTCTAGGTTTTAAGGTTGAGGTTACTTCCAATCTCAAAATTGTAAACTATCTAGATATCACCCTTAACTTAAATGAAGGTTCCTACCAACCCTTTCTCAAGGAAAATAGTTCTCCCACCTATATAAATAGTTTATCCAACCACCCCAAGAATATTATTAAACAAATACCCAAGATAGTAAATAATAGGGTTAACCTATTATCATCCAATAGAAAAATTTTCAACGCAAGTAAAGAAATTTACGATAAAGCCCTTCAGAAAAGCGGTTTTATTAATAAGTTAACGTATGATAAGCCTGCTATAAACCCAGAATCATCTAAAACTAAAAACACCCGAAAATGTAGGAAAAGGAAGATAATTTGGTTTAACCCTCCTTATTGTAAGCTAACTAATATAAATATTGGTAAGTATTTTCTCAGATTAATCGATAAACATTTTAATAATAATAACAATCCCTTAAATAAAATTTTTAATAGGTTCACCCTAAAAATTAGTTATTCTTGCACCTCTAATATAGATGATATAATTAATTCACATAATAGACAAATTTTAAGTAACCTAAATAATACCGACGTTAAATCCGGAATTGTCGATAAATGTAATTGTAATTCTGTGGATGCCTGCCCGGTGCAAGGCAAATGTAAATCCACCCAATGTAATTTATGAAGCCCGTATTTCTCCATCTAATAACAAAGACAATTACCGGACTTATATTGGCATGTCCGCGGGCCCTTTCAAACAGAGGCTTTATAATCACAAGTATTTGTTTTCGAACCCTAAACAAAGATTCCAGACGGCACTATCACGTAGGTTCTGGGAAATGAAGGAGGAAGGGCAGGACCCTATAATCAGCTGGAAATTAATAGGCTCAGCTTGTACTCCTAAAAATTTTCGTGATAGGTGTCGTCTATGTTTATTAGAGAAGATTCTGATTTTAAAATATCCTCATCAGGACTTACTTTTGAACCTTAGGAGGGAATTTATTAATAAGTGCCGCCATAGGGCGGATTTTAAAATTTAACTTTTAGTTTTAAATTTAAATTTTAAATTTTTCTAAAATTTTTCTATAATTTTTATAATTTTTTAAATTTTAATTTTTTAAATTTGTAATTTTTTAATTTTTTTATTTTTAATTTTTAATTTTTCTTTTTATAATTTTTATGTATATGTGTATGTTTTTGTGTGTGGATGTGCATATTTGTATATATATGTATATATATGTATATATGTGTTTATGTATGTGGGCTATATGTATTTTTGGAAAAAAAATTTTTAGCTATTTAAATGCTCCTTTTCATAATATTCATTTATTTTTTATATATTTTTAATATTTTTATATGTATGTGTGTGAGTGCATATGTAATAGGTATATATGTGTGTATGTGAGTGTGTGTGTGTGTATGTATATGTGTGCATGTATGTGTACACATATATATTGTGTGTATATGAATTTTTTGTATATAGGTGTGTACACACATATATATATGTGTATGTGCGCATGTATGTGTTTAAAAGTGTGTATGAAATTGAATGTATGTGTGTGCATGTGTATGTATATATGTATTCTTAATCGTAGAATTGTGTGTATATGTATGTATGTATGTGTGTACTTCTATATGTATGCATGATTGTAAATGAATTTTTTTTTTTACCTAGTGTTGTCTTGATTTAGTTTAATTTAAATGACCTAATTTTTTTAAAAATAATTTTATTTTAAATCCTATATCTTTATTCCCTTTTATAATTAATTATACCTTTTTAAGTAAAGGCCTTTTTCTAATACTTCAACGTTTTGGGGAAATTAGGTTTTTGAATTTGTCCAGCGTCTGTAATATTTAAAAATTTTTCTTTCTTTTCTTTTCTTTTTCCCTTCCTTCCTTCTTTTATCTCTCTTATCTCCCACCTTTTTTCCGTGTTGCTTAAACTTACGTCGATTACGGCTGTCTGTTAATTTTTAGTTACAATTCCCTTTTTTTTTTGCGAACCCAGACGATATCAATTTTTCTTTTCTTGTTTATTTGATTTGATTTGATTTTATCTTTTTCTTTTTCTTTTTCTTTTCCTTTATTTTTCCTTTTCCTTTTTATTTTTCTTTTCTTTTCTTTTTTTAATTTATTTGCAAATCTATTTAAAAGGAAAAGTAGACTAAATTTTCTCCAGTTTCTGAAAGGATTTTTCTGTTGCTGAGGTGATGTGTTATCCCCCGTGGGGATATTCATATCGAAATAGCCATTCATCTTCTTTGAATTAATCCTTTTTTAATATATATTTGCTCTGTAATATTTTATTACATGGAGCTCTCTTCCTGTATCATTTTTTAATATTAAAATACAATTTTTAATATTAATTAGGATCGCGTTTTTGGAATTTACCTTCCTGCTTTTTTCCCTTGGATTGAAGTATCTGAATTAAAATATATATATATATATATTCAAAATCTTTCTAAGAAAAAAATTTAAAAATAATCTTTTTCATTTATAATGAGTCTTCAAAATTTAATTAAAATCGGACAATTTTTTTTTTTGCAAGAATTTCTAAATTAATGCGTCAATCAATCAAAACGAAAGATTAAATTTGTTTTGCTGAAAGTAAGTATATCTGCTGAGGCGAGGTAAACAAGATTTCAAAAAGTTTCAAAGGTTCTAAAACGGAGTCAAAAATGTAATTAACTATTTAAAAAAATACTTTGATAATAAAATAAACCTTTGACGATAAAATTATGCTTTTTATAAAGTTTAGAAAATGTTGTCCTCATCATGGTCCGACTGATTTTGACGATTTCGTGAAGGTACCGAATTAAAGTAAACAAATATAAAGCGAAGAAATGTTATTAGTTTTCAACAAAATGCAGTTAAACGATAATTTTTCTCTTGAAATCCACCCATAAATAAGTCTCTTATTTATTTCGATTTTCTTTTCTTTATCCACATTATTAACTGACCGGAAAATATATCGCGATTAAAAAGGAAGAAATAAAACCACGATGTTCACTGTTGCCATTTTTTCCGCCTTCTGCCTTTTCCATGGGGTTTTCTTTATTAGTAAGTATACTATAAAATCATTTATTTTGATTGCAATGAATATTATCATATTTCTTCTTTTCAACCAGTGGACTCTCCGGTCATTATTTGACACATGTTGCAGCTTTAAACATTTTATTTAATATGATGAAGGTAGAGATATATTTTTCACAGATCAAAGACAAAAAAGTTGTACCCCATAAATTAAAAAAATATTAAGAAGAGTAATATTAAGAACATTCTTTGTATGTAGCCGTCAAAACTGTTTTTAGCTGCTGTGAGAATTTGTTGAAAGATTCCAGTTATTGCTAATGCGAAATATTGCTTTTGTAAGTAGGGTAGATCAGGCTGCTTATATATTGCTTTTTTTTCTTTTGTTTAATATTAGCTTTATAGATCTGATGCTAATCTGTACATGTAGAAAATATTAACGAATCCTAATACATATTTTTTGAACAACCGATAAATTTTCAAAAATTAGTTTGGAGTTATTTACGGATCTTAGAACACTTTTATCCATGATTGTATGAGCGTAGTAATCATCTATGGGTATGATTATATCTGGACATAATTTCTGATCTTTCCTTTAAGTCTATTTGTTTTTCTTGGAACAACATAATAGCTAAGTTTTCCTCCTGGCACAAGATGTATACTTTACCAACGTACGCGCGTCCGTTTGAAAAACTGTAAAATCACTTATTGTAAATCACCTGAGGATACCGAAAGAGTGAAACCTAGGTCGCAGAAATTATTGATTTCCATAACACTTTTCCTCAGAGAATGGACTCTCCCTCCTAATTAATAAAAGTTAAAAGGAAGTTAATTCGAGAAGTTTTTGGGAAGTTCATAGGAGTTCTTAGAAGTTCTAGAGAGTTCTTTAGAGTGCTATTGGAGTTCAGTAGAACTACTAGGCAGTTCATATTAGTCGGCAGTTAGCCGAATACTAAGGAGTCAGCTTTCAGTGGAAGATTATCAAGTTCCTAACATTTAGGGTGCGTTACGTCGATTAGCAACCGACATTTAATTGGAGTAGATAGACTAAACAATTGGAGTAGATAGACTAAATAATTGGAGTCGATAGACTAAACTATCGCCCGGTTCACACTCCACCCACGTCTATTGAACAGGCGAAGAGGCTGATCCCTTGTTCCTTGTTTAGGATGTGGTTTCCGGCTTTCTCTTTTTCAATCTTTTCACTTTTTTCTTTTTTTCTTTTTTCAATTGGAGTAGATAGACTAAACTATCGCCCGGTTCACAATCCACCCACCTCTATTGAACAGGTGAAGAGGCTCATCCTTTGTTCCTTGTTTAGGATGTGGTTTCCGACTTTCTCTTTTCCAATCTCTTCATTCCTACGTAGCCCCCTGCGCTTCAGTGGCGTTACCGCCTTGCTCGGGATGATATGATTAAAAAAAAACAAACATAGCACGATTATAACTTTCAGTGCAGAAACTACTCCACAACAATAATACTCCTCTTTCGGTCAGGGTTGACAATGGATAGTATCATAATTGTCTGTCTGGTTGGAGCATCAGCGTCTGTGACTGTAGAAACCGATGCGGGAGTGATAGTCTTTTTTGCAGAGGCTGCATTTATGTTTTGTTTCTGGTCTGTCGGAGCTGTAATTTTTCTTTCTGCGAACCCACCTCTCCATGGCGGCTTCTGTCAGTTGCTCCACTTTTGATTTGGGTTGTTGGGCCAGGGTTCTTCTCCATTTACTCCGCTTGACTGCTACGTTCTCCCAAGACTCCGTTTTGATGCCCACAGCTTTCATACTGCGTTTTATGATGTCACGATACTGATGTTTTGCTTCATTTTATTATGAATAAATTAGGGAAATTTTTCATAAACGAACCTACCTCAGAAAAAGCTTCGATACTGAAGTCGTTTAAAAAATAAGTAAATATTACTCTGTAGGACGTTGGCGATCATGGCTCGTTCAGTTTTCTGTCCTTTGTCGCTACTAATAAATTTTACCTTTTTCGTTCTACTAACAACCATTAATTCTGAGGTCTTGTAGCTGAGGTTTGGTGGTTTCTTTTCAGTTCCTTTACCACATTCTGTCGGAATACATGTAGCTTCCTTTCTGAGTCTGCTACCAATACTGTGTCACCTGCATATCTTCTGTTAAGATTGTGGCCGCCAGTAATATATCTTGTTAATGATTCTAATTCTCTCAAAATCGAGGGCGCCTCGATATGGTGTAATGTTTAGAATGCTTGTCTCGCTAGAGACATTACAACTGATTAGTGAGTTTGAGCCTCACTGGGTACATCATACTTTCGACCTTGTACCATATCTATGCGGCAATTAGAAAATAAAATCTCAAAATCGGATCACTGTATAGTTTGAATAAATCCGCTGAGAAGATATATCCTTGTCTTACAGGCCATTTCTTTTGTATATTTTCTGAATTCATTTTCTCAGCATATACAGGCGGTTTGCTTTCATATAATTTATAGAAAATTCTAATATCTTTTCCAAATATATCGAAGTTAGTTAACATTAAACACTAATGATATCTTAAAAAATCAGAAATCTAAAATTTGTTTTATGCACATATTTCTAGGCATGTTGTTATGATCGAAGTGCCATAGGAAGATAACACGGACTAGGATATAAGGTTGAATATTATATTCTCGGGAAACGTAGTATAAAGGTAAACGTGGCCTAGAGAGTACTTTCTCTCGCAGGCGTCCTGAATCACTCATTCACTCACTCTGTGGCTATTACTCAGTGACTCCCCACTCAGAGTTGGTAGCCATATTAGAAAGGTGTGGACAAGTCCATTTGTAGGTAGGTCCCCACAATACCCCCTCCCAAGCCTTTTACTCTGTAAAAGGGTTTATTATTTTCCTGAAATTTAATACCTTTTCTTTTTGGGATTAATTGCTCAAAGCTCGGTAAATTTCCTCTTTCTCCCCGACCTTTCTTGTTCGGGAGAATGGTGCTTGTGGTCGAGGTCAGATGTGTCGTAAATGATCTCGATGGGTTCTTCCACTTCATTCTGTGTGCTGTTGGAATCCATTTCATGCCGTTTTTTTTAATTTGATTAAAAATTCGCCGATCCTTCCAGTGATCGCGCCCTCCTCCCAGTACGGCATATTCTTTTGGAAACTTTTAAAGAAGATTTTCTGACCTGGGACAAATCGTTTTTTTTTTTGTATTTTTTCAGTTTTAGGTATTTTTGACTGTTTGGTAATTAATTTGTCAAACACGGATCTGACTTTTCTGGCAAGCATTTTTTCTGTTGGTGAGCCAGTTGATGGTGTATTCGGGTTCGGCGTTATGCGATAAACTTGTAAAAAAACTGCTGTAATGCTTTGTCTTTAGGAGTTCCTTGAGCTTTTTTAAATGCTCTTTTAAGCCTGTTCACGAACCTCTCTGCTTGTCCATTTAATCTAGGATGGTATTTTGGCGTAGGTATGTGCCTAACTTGGAAGATGTCGCAAAATTTCTTAAATTCTGCTGACGTAAACTGTGTACCATTGTCGATGATAGCGCGGTCCACTACTCCAAATCTTGCAAACAGTTCATGTAGGAAACTGATTGTTACAGTCGTTGTCGGCCTCTTGTATCTTAAGACATCCGGCCACTTGGAGTAACTGTCAACAACGATTAAATAATAATAACCGTCATTCGACCCAGCAAAGTCAATATGAATACGTGACTAAGGCTGGTCCGTTTTTAGCCAGGGTTTGAAAATGGTAGGTGGTGCTTTGGCCGCCAAGGCACATCCTCTGCATGTGTTAATCCTTTCCATTATGTCCTTGTCCATCGCAGGCCAGTAGACATTACTCCGCATTCGTTTTTGATTTCCGACAATGTTACAGGTAGATCCCGTACGGTATTCGCTATTATTGATTTTATTTCTAAACGAAGAGCTGCTATAACTGAGTCTTCAAGTGGTTGACTTTGATTAGCGATTAGTCTGGACAGACCATCTGCATGTCCAATTTTATTAGTTGGTAAGGACTCTAATTTAAAATTATAGTTGAGAAGGATGGTAACCCATCTCAAAAGTCTATTTGCCGTATAAACCGGTAATCCCTTTTTTGAGCCAAATATAGTTAGTAATGGTTTATGATCGGTCTGTAAATTGAAAAACCTGCCATGCAGATATCTAAAAAAAAAAAAATTGTTAACGCAAAGATGATACTGAGGGCTTCTTTTTCAATTTGGCTGTACGCTTTTTCTGCGGGTAGTAACGTTCTTGATGCGTGTGCTATGGGATTTTTGCACCGTCTGGCATAAGATGTAGGATACACGCTCCGTTATCGTACGAACTAGCATCACAGGCCACAATGATGTCTAATTGGGGGTCGAAGTGAGTCAGAAATAGTTCTGATCTTAATATAGTTTTTATTTTTTAAAAGCTGACTGACATTCAGTTGTCCAATTCCAATTTTTCTCTTTTTTTAGCAATTCATTCAGTGGAGCGCGTTTTTTATGAATACTTTGTAATAGTTGGCAAGTCCTAGAAAACCTTGGAGTCCGTTGACATTTTTTGCGGAAGGCATATGTTTGATAGCGTCTGTGGGTCAGGCCGTCTTCCATTCTTGTCAATGATATGCCCAAGATATCTTATTTCATTCATATAAAACTCACATTTCGATTCTTTTAACTTGAACCTGAAATCCTGAATTCTCTCAAAAACCTTGTGGATCTGTTTACGATGTTCCTCGACAGATTTGCTTGCTATTACAATGTCATCCAGGTTGGCACACGCAAAGTCAAGACCGCCTATCATGGTATCCATGACCTGCTGGAATATTGCAGGCGCAACCTTGATCCCGAATGCCAATCTATCAAACTTGTGTAAACCCCTGTGGGTGTTGATATGTAGAAGTTTTGCGCACTCCTCCTCAACGGGGATTTGAAGGTATGCATCGCTTAAGGACAATTTGGAGAATATTTCTCCACCACTCAGTTTATTAAATATCTCCTCTGATGTGGGGAGGGGGTAATGGTAATCTTTTAGAGCCATATTGAGGTCCGTTGAGAAATCCGTACAGAAGCGAATTTGGTTGAACTTTTTTCTTACATATACAGCGAGGAAGCCTATTCGCTAAAACTCACTTTGGACAGTATACCGGCATTTTCTAGTCGGTTTAATTCTTCGTTTATTTTTTCTACTGATGCAAATGGGACATTTCTTTTTCTTTTGAAAACGGGTTGAACGTTTTCTTTCAACTCGAATCTGGCTTTTGTCTTAGTACATTTTCCTAACCCCGCCGAAAAAACTTCGGGAAATTTTTCCTTTAATTCGTCTTTCAGATCTTGGGCATCCGTTGTCATATTTTCTACCTTTTGGCAAAAATTGTTGATTGGTTGGTCCCACAAGTTAAACCACTCCATACAATCAGTTCCAAATAAATTCTCAAAGTTTTTATGGGCAAAAACATTTAGTTTCTTTGTGATGCTATTTAGTGTTATTGCTCGCGTTAGCTCACCTTTAAATTTGATTTTGTCTCCTGCTACTGCACGGGCTGTTTTATTTGCCTTTTTCATCGTTGTTTTTTTTAATTTTCTCCAAGTGTGAAGATTAATAATTGAGAGATCCGAGCCAGAATCAAGTTGCAGCTTAAATGTTTTGTTTAGAATGTTAACTACAACGTATTTTAGTAGATTCTTATCTACTTTTTCATTTGATCTATTTTGTCTGACTCTGTTTCTGTTGCTCCTTTTGTTTCTACAGTGCGTCTCTTTGTGGCCAATTTTGCCACAATTATTACATGTCTTGTTTCGGTAGAAGCAGTCTGCTGTCCAATGTTATTAACCACAACGCCCGCATGGGCTTGTGGGTAATTTTTGTTTCTGAAAGGGTCGTCTACTTTTAGATTGTGAATGGGCATACTCTTTGCTTTCTTTACCTTTTCCAGGGGAGTAATTTTTTGGCTTGTACTTAATACTCTTCACATACGATATGCCTGATGCCCCGATGTTTTTGGAATCGCTTTTAATACTGATTACTCGCTGGCAGTCTTCAGATAGTTTTTACAGTGTGACACCTGATTCGCTTGTCTTGATAGAACTCTCAGCCTTATCTCCGAGTTTTTTGCAGAGACTAAATCTTGGGCAAATATTAAGCATTTGAAGTCGTCAGCTACCAATCGAAAATCGTCACAGTGCTTATTTACAATGGACACGAATGTAAGATAATACTCGTCATCCCGTTTTGACAAGTTAAAACACTTCCATCTTTTGTGGAATAGAGTTGTATTGGGCTAAATAATTCAGACAAAAGTTTTATTGCTTCATCGAATTTGTTTTCTTCGGAAGAATGTAATCGAACTCACTATGTTCCGCAGATCCCAACTTTCTCAAAAGTAGGCGAACTTTTTTAGCGTTAGACTAATCTTCACAGTCTACCGTAAAAAAGATTTTCATATCTTTTATAGAAAGCTTCAAATGTTTAATCTTCGTCAGGAAGCTAATTTAATAATTCCAAATTATGTTTTGAGAAAATGCAGTGTTGTTTTCACTAAATTCCTTTTTACTTAACGTTTTTAGAAGTAATTCTTGTTGTTTTTGGAATTCAAGGAAATGCTGTTGATTTACTCTCTGCTGTTTTTGTTGTTCTTTTTGCTGTAGAAGCAATTTTTCTTCCATCATTTGTTGCTGCTGAAGTATAGGTTCCTCGGTATTCTGTTGATGATCAAGTTGTGCCTTCATCATCTGAACAATGATGACTTTAAAGTCCTCCATAATGTCTTCAAATACGTGTTTTCAGAGAAACAAAAACGGAATTTAGAAAACTTTTCTTCTTAAAGTGGGCTAAAGAAAATGAAAAGTAATTTCTTTCCTTAATATTTCTCAGCACTGGCTGGTGATAGCTGTAAAAATAATCTTTTTTTTCATTCACTAATACAATCTTGGTGCTTATATTTTTTTTCTAAGAAATCTAGAAAAAAACTTTTGCATAAACAACCACGCTGCAAAACAGAAAATATATTTTTTCTTCATTTTTTTCTGTGTGGTCGAGGGAAGCGAAGACCAATGAAATGCTTTTGATTATAGCAACAAGGGGGAAGAAAAAATCTTACTTACAATTTTTACTAGTAAGTATTTTCGAGTTGTTGGTTAAAAATGGATTGAGTTATTATTTTTCCAGACTTGAGTGTAACACACTAGGATCTTTAGACGTCGTTAGTGTTATGACGTAACCTTTTCGTGGAATTTTTTAGGTAGAGGTTTCTTTTTGTAATTCGAATATTCTTCATCGCCAGTGTTATGACAGAAGGGCCATAGAAAGATAACATGGACTCAGGTATGTGGTTGAATAGTATATTCTCGGAAAACCTAGTACAAAGATAAACGTGGACTGGAGAGTAATTTCTCTCGCAGGCGTCCTGACTCACTCATTCACTCACTCTGTGTCTACTACTCAATGACTCCCCACTCAGAGTTGGTAGCCATATTATAAAGGTGTGGACGAGTTCATTTGTAGGTAGGTCCCCACAATACACATTTATACTTTGATTTTAATATGTATCTATTTTTTACTTATTCAGTTCTTTGCCCGCCATCGGCACCTTATACCGAATGCTCGCGTCCTCCTTGCAAATACGCATTTTCTCCTTTTTGTAGGTAAGAAGATATTTGCATATACGTAAAAATTTTCATATAAATAAATATTTGAATACAAATAAACAGTTACTTAAACGTGAAGATATTGTTCGATGAAAGTATTTTCGTATGTTTTTTAAAACTCAAGTTGTTTACAGAGATGGAAGGACTTGCATTATATTTGGATTTACCCTAAGATTATGTCTGGTCAGAAAAATGAAAGAATGAACATTTTGGAAAGCAATTTTCAGTAGATGAATTAAAATGATCCATATCTTATCAGAACTAGGGAGCCTGCCTATGTACAACCAAATTCTAGCTGTCCGTCTATGCCCAAACAATTTCCGGCTGCTCGTCTATGCCCAACCAATTTCTGGCTGTCCGTCTATGTCCAATATTCAACCAATCTGTAGAGTTTGTCTATGTCCAATCAGTTTCCGTCTGCCTATGTCAAAACATTTTTTGGTTGCCTGTCTATGTCAAAACAATTTTTGGCTGTCCGTCTATGTCCAACCAATTCTCGGATGTCTATGCCCAACCAATTTCTGACTGTCCGTTTAGGTCCAACCAATTTCTGGCTGCCCGTCTATATTCAACCAATCTGTGGTGTCTGTCTATGTCCAATCAGTTTCCGGCTGCCTATGTCAAAACATTTTTTGGCTGCCTGTCTATGTCAACCCAAGTTTTGGCTGTCCGTCTATGTCCAACGAATTTCAGGCTGCTTAAGCCCAACCAATTTCTGACTGTCCGTCTATGTCCAGTCGGTGTGTTATCAATATCTTTCACTGTCTCGACATTTGATCATTGTGATGAACATTCCTTTTTCCAGCCGCCTATCTTCGAATGAACTGTGCCTGCTTCTAAATGGATTTGTTGTACTAACTGTTCTATTCCTCTGAATAAAAACTCATTTTGGGATACTCTGCTTCGTATCTTTTATTACAATTTCTTTAGTACCACCCTTAAGTACATTTCAGTAACTCTATCTCGGTTTCTGAGAAATATGGACAAAATTCTGCAACATCGGATATTTGAAACTCTTCCCTGTTTGAAGAATGCTGAAAAAGATTGGCTGCATTGTTTTAACACTTTTGAAAATTTCCTGCAAAGTAAAATGCAATACGTCCCGAAACGATGAACTGTACACCTAAATTTTATAGACCCTTCAGTGTATGAATTAATTTCTGACTGTCTATACTGCAAGAGAGCCGTCAATAGGCTCAAGAAATTTTATGACAAACCTAACAATCAGATCTATGTCAGGAATATGCTATCAATGCGCCGGCAAAAACCAAAAGAGACGCTAGTTAAATATCTTCTAAATATGAGGCATTTTAAGCGAAGATTGCAACTACAAGGTAGTCAGTGCTGAGGAGCCGAGGCCATAAGAGATAACTTCATAAGTGGACTTTTGTCTTCTAATATTCGACAACGACTACTCGAAAATGTAACTATGGATCTCACCACTGCCTTTAAGAAAGCCAGAGATCTTGAACAGGCTCAGAAAAGTTCAGATGCCTACTTTGAGAATAACTCTTACAAGCCGACAGAAAGCATAGTATTTTTTTAATCATTTCACCCCAAGCAAGGCATTCCACTGCCACTATTGCGCATGGGGCTACATAGGGGAAGGTAAAGAGGAGGAGTGTTTAGATGTAGGAAATATCAGAAGGAAGGTCATAGATGGGTAAGGATACCGAGGATGAGGGTTGGGTAGATGGGAAGAGTGTTTGAAATAATGGGAGCGAGTTACTGTGTTAGGAGGTGTCTATTGACCTTACATTTAAACTCCTGGAGATTGTAGCCGTCGGAGAAGCAATCATGTGGAAGGGAATTCTACAGTCGGGAAGTGCGAGAAAAGAAACTGTTGGAGTAGAAATTGCGGTTGCATTTTATCGGTTTCACTGTAAAAGGGTGGGATCTAGTTACTAATCTAGTATCTCGTGCAAATTCGTACCTAGGGGGCACCTGTGAACTTAGTTCATCGGAGCAGAAGCTGTGAAAGTATTTATAGAAGAGACACAGTGAAGCCACGTCGCGCCGGTGAGAGAGAGAGAGAGAGAGAGAGAGAGAGAGAGAGAGAGAGAGAGAGAAAGGACTGCAGGCGGTCTGCCAAGTCGGTATCGATCACATTACAGACCCTCCGCTGTACCTTGTCGAGAAGCCCGAGGAGAATAGCAGGGGCACCCGACCAGACATGGCAGCAGTATTCAATGCACGGGCGAACGGTAGATTTATATATGTGAAGGATAGATTCAGACGGAAAAAACTTCCGGGCCCTGCACAGAGAACCGACTTTCATAGCAGCGAATTTAGCAATGGATCCGATATAGTCATTCCACTTGAGGTCCGCTGAAAGTGTGAGACCAAGGAGGCGTAGTGTTTTACTCTCAAGGAGGCAAGCCTGGTCCATGCTAATGGGAGGTAGGTGCGATTGTCTATGATGGTTACTTGATATTAGCTTCGTTTTAGAAGCATTAAAATTTACGAGCCATTTCTTAACCCTGTCCACTACGGATTGGAGGTCCTTTTCAAGCTCGGCTGCAAGGTTTATCCGCCGTGTCTTCTAAAACCCGAAAGCTTTTCTTTTGTGGAAATCATAAACATCCTCGCCGTAATTGCCCACCTTCGGAACGCCATGTGGAAAAGTCGACCATTTTGCAAAAGTATGTCGTTCAGAGACACCTACCACTCTTCATTGTTCTAATCCTGCAGTGATGGTAACATTGTTTACGGATCTGTTTGCTGCAACTACTTCGACTCTGCGAATCTAAACACTCTTCTCTAGTTGGGTTAATCTGATCGAGGAATTCAGCCTGGATATCTGAAGCTGGTTGACCGGGATAAAACTCCGGGATTTCGATGGTCGGTATTTGAGGCAGTCGCCTTTTTTTGTTCCCTTGCTGGCGCTGATTTACAACAACTAGATGAAGACGGGGTGTATAACCCAACGCTTCACCAAGGGTATGAGCAAGTTGCTACGCAAAACAACTTTACCGACTCTCTGTGATTCCATGTCCGTATGCCGTATTAATGACATTAGTCAGGAAATCGTTCCCTTTCTTGAGGGCATCCAAGGCTCTCAAGGTGAGTCGGGAGATCTGTTACCATAACCATTTTGAAGGCAGTCTGGATGTACCTCGCGTTGAGATTTGTCAACATACGCTTCGCATCGCATGAAATGCCTAACTAATAACGAGGAATCACTCACCTGGCTGGTGATGCGAAAGTTTCTCTGGGTCGGCAAGAATTTTTCTACGACAGGTTTGGGTATTTCGCCCAACTGTAACCCATGCAGTGAGTCGGAAAGTTCTTTGTCCTTGAGGTCGCTTTTGCTTGTGGCAATATGGTGAGGTCCTTGACTAACGCTGAGCGTTATGTGTTCGTATGCTTACTGGGTGTTATGCTAGTCGTGATATGGACGACACTACAGAAGGAACTTTATGGCAGTAAGGGCAGGCCCAGTACATAGTTTACTTTTACATATATATATATATATATATATATATATATATATGTGTGTGTGTGTGTGTGTGTGTGTGTGTGTGTGTGTGTGTGTAATTAATAAAATAAATATACATATTGGAATACACACATTTATAAAAATATTATTCAGGTGTTAATAAAACAGTGCTCAATGTAAAATGAACAGAGCTATCATATAATATGCACCTGATGATTGCATAATGTATGACGCTCCGAGTCATGTTATCGACGTAGGATAATAATGTATATTTTTTAATATATATATATATATATATATGTTTGTGTGTGTGTGTGTGTGTGTGTGTGTGTGTATAAATACAGATCTTTATTGTCTGACAAAACCCGTATTCAGTAAATTAATGGCGTTTTATGTAAGAATGTTTTGGCAAAACTAAATGTTAAAAATTAAAATGTCGACCATACTTAAGACAAAAAGTATGTTTTAAATTATCTCACGATGATGAACGCTGTAACTGTGAAACTTGATTTTGATAAATAAACTTGTTTACAATTTTATCACACTCATTTCACTCTCACTTTCTCTGTGCTCTCTTTCTCTCTGTCTCTTTGTCTCTCTTTCTCTCTGTCTCTTTGTCTCTCTTTCTCTCTGTCTCTCTCTCTCTCATTCTCAATAACTCTAACTCTTTTTTTTCCGTTCGAGTGAAAATTTCTTTCTTTTTTCGTTCACAGAAATTTTTATTGCGGTGGTTGTACAGCCATGTGCTACGATAAACTGGATGGGCCACGTGTACCCTGTTTATTTAGTCGGTAAATGACTTATGCAAAATTTTCAAATTCAATTATTCTTTTTATTTAATTAACGCTTCCGATAATTTTAATATATTTAATAATTTTGATTATCCATTTGGAATGAGTAAACTGAAATAAGCTCGGATACTGGTCCGAAGGTAAACATTGAAGTATGATAATATTGTATGATAATGACGTATGATAATGTTGTATGATAATGTTGTATGATAATGATGCATGATAATGTTGTATGATAATGTTGTATGATAATAATGTATGATAATGTTGTATGATAATGATGTTTGATAATGTTGTATGATAATGATGTATGATAATGTTGTATGATAATGATGTTTGATAATGTTGTATGATAATGTTGAATGATAATGATGTATGATAATGTTGTATGATAATGATGTTTGATAATGTTGTATGATAATGTTGTATGATAATGATGTATGATAATGTTGTATGATAATGATGTTTGATAATGTTGTATGATAATGTTGTATGATAATGACGTAAATCAAGATGGAAATTAAAAAAAGATGGAACTTTGCAGATAACTCGATCCCCGCGAATATACAAAAAAAAAAACAAAAAAAACTATTTTCTTCCATTTAGTAAAACCGGTTGGAACACTATTGGCCTTACACATACGATGTAAATCCAAAATCTATTGTGGAGCCAAACCTTTCGTTTCCGCTTTAAAGAGCATTTACTTCAAATTGAAAGCTTTCAAGAAACACAAGTTCAGATTGAAGAAGAGATTAAAAAACGCTATTCTCCATTTTTAAACCGGCTAGAAACGTCGAATTTTGTCATTAAACTTCCGATGCAAATCGAAAATCAATTGTGGGATCATCTCTTTTAAACGTTTTTTTTTCTGAAAATGAAATCTTCAATAAACCCAAGATCAGATTTTATAAAGTCTTGGGAAACATCGAGTTTGACATTACACATCTGATGCAAATCAAACATCTAGCCGCTTCATCCATAACGTTCACTTTCTCTCAGAGTGAAGTTTTTCAAGAAACCTGAGATTATATTTAATTAGAAGATATTAAAAGACGTTCTTCATTTGGCAAATCTCTCAGAATCATCGTTTTGCCCTTACAAATGGGATTCTATTGAAGAGCCGATTTTTTCGCTTCCAATTTATCATTCATTTTTTCAACATGAAACCCATGAAGAAACTAAAGATCAGATTGAACCTGAAGAGATTGAAAGAAAACTTTTACAATAAGTAAAACCGGTTAGAAACATAGAATCTGCCATACACATACGATGTAAATCGAACATTGATTGTTGTACCAATCTGTTCGCTTCAAATTAAATTCTCATTTTACTCGAAATGAAACATTTTCAAGAAACCGAAGATGTATTTTAACCAGAAGAGATTAAAAGACATTTCCATTTTGTAAACCTCTTAGAGTTTTTAATTTGTGTTTTACACATACGATATAAATCGAACATCAGTTTTTTAGCCAATTTGTTCGTTTCAACTGAAGCGTTCATTTTACTCGAAATGAAACCTTTCAAGAAACCGAAGATGTATTTTAACCAGAAGAGATTAAAAGACATTTCCATTTTGTAAACCTCTTAGAGTTTTTAATTTGTGTTTTACACATACGATATAAATCGAACATCTGTTTTTTAGCCAATTTGTTCGTTTCAACTGAAGCGTTCATTTTACTCTAAATGTAACCTTTCAAGAAACCGAAGATCAGATTACAATTATTCATTTATTTTTATTTACAATTCCGTTATTTATTCCCGAACCTGGTTGATTGGTTACCTCTTGATCAAGCATACTGCAAAAACAAACAAAATATAATCGCTTCTCTCGGATGGCATTATCCCTCTCATATTCGGGGATCAGAAACTTGAAGTAACTCCTCAGGGTGGCTATCCTATCAGCAGGAGTTTCATATCGTGGCGAATGTATTAATCTTTTAAGATCTGGGCCCTGCAGCTGTTTCCGGTGGTGTCTTTTGATGCCACGATGTAGTGTGCAACTATATTTATGCTTTCATTCGACATATATCTCTTTGTGTATATTTCTGAGATGAGGTAGTATTTACAGTATTAACATTATTCGGACCATTGTCCTAATCTTTGTTACCATTTGAACGACGTTTCGGCCGTTGTACTTTCCAGCCTTCTTCAGGTGCTAGGAATTTCGAGTTGAACCCTCTATTACAATTCATATATCATTCTTATTTCTTCGCTTAGAGCCTCTTCTGGTAGTCATTATTCATCTCCCTCTAACCCTGCAAGTTACTTATTCACCACAGTTGTATACTGGTATTGAACTCACATCTCTTTGTGTCAAGTCACAGGAACTAACCAACCACTATATTCACTGTGTCCTTAAAGACAATAACGACTGAAATTTTGGAATTTATAAACTTAATGTCCAGTAACCCAGTACAAATGGCAACAAAGATGAGGACAATAGTCCGAATAATGGGAATACTGCGATATATATTCCATTTCAGGTTTTGCTATCTCTTTACTTTGGATTCTCACTTTAAATTTTAAAAAAAATAAAATACGCAATAGAATCAATGCTGGGTCGATCATGTATAAAGTAGACCTCAAATTCTCCTTCTCATTCACTGATGCAAGTGATCTGCACTCCAGTTATTAAATCACTCAGTTAAGTACCATACGTGAAACACGCTTGGGCGATCATGTCTCTTTCGAGACATGACTGACTGGGCAGAAGATTATCCCGCATTAGGTTGCCATTGCTTTCTGCGGTAGACTGTTTGCCGACCAAGGCTATAGAACCCAATCTGTTCTATTATTTGACCCATAACTGGAAGGAAGAGACGGATTAATACCTTTCCCAAGGGTATTTGCGCGTATATGATTGCAACGAATTCAACTGGAATTTGAACTCAGCTCCCCGATTTCTCGTTCCGAGTCGATATCCAATGCACCACAATGCACATGCAGTTATTAAATAGGTTAAGCTATATCTTCAAAAGATCAAGCTTGAACTCCGCTTCATATAAGAAACTGGAATCGGTCAGTCTAATCTACTTGAGCACTTCACAATCTCCGTCTCATGATCAACAAAGATAACCCTCGAAATAGAGATGGCCACATGCATTGGCCCTACATGGGCGGATTTTTTTTATGACAGAGACTCTATAAACGAAGATCCTGACTTCCATACCCTCAGCCCTTCGGCTATTCTTCGTTCATAGTATGCCCTTCACTTTCGCATGATGTTGGTACTGCGTTGTTTGACAAACTAGCAGAGAAGATTAATGGCACGCTCTCTGTTCAACCCAGAGCTACCATTCATATTTGCGGTGATTTCAGCATTCATCACAAGGAGGCACTAGTTCACTCAAACAGAGCGGATGATAAGATGAAATGCTATTAGTAACTCTTCATGGCTTACGAGTTAACCAAGATTACAATTAAGTCTAGTCGAGTTCCCGATACAGCTGCTAAACTCTTAGAAATTTCTACCCTACATGCCATCATCAATGTTCCGCCGATGTATTGCCTTCCTTAGAGATATTAGACCATTCTGTGGTCTTTTTCAAGCACTGCACAAAAACCTTCCCAATTATACCGTTTCACAGAACAATTTATCGGTATAATAGAACTGACGGGAACAGTTTCGTTTCCAATATTACAGAAGCACTTCTCTCAGCTCTCTTTTAAACCGGACCTCCCAAGTCGGTCTTCCACATTTTAAGTTGATTCTTTCGGGCATTGAAAGCTTTATCCCTCAAAATGACTCCAAAGCACTATCAACATATACTACACCATGATCCGTTTTGCCAAGTGGACAGAGAAGAGTCAAGAGAATTGGTAAAAACAAATGAAGTATACAATTTACAAATAAAATGAAGAAGCATTTTAAACAGAATTATTAACGAAACAATGCAATTTATTGTTGAACTGAGAGAAAAAAGCAACGGTAAAAATTCAAGTCTCTATATCGGCGTGATATTCTTTTCTTTTATGATTTTTTTTGTTATTATTTAGTTGTTAAGGATCAGATTAATCCTTACGGAAACCTCAGGATATGTTGTAAATGCAGTTTTTGATTATGATTTTTGCATAAAAAATATGATACCTGTGAATTGTTCTGAATTTTATAAAAACATATGACGTTCCATAAGTTAAAGTTACCTGAAAGAAAAATTGATTTTACTTGCAAACCTAATTTTATCTTCTTTACATTTGCAGGGAGGAGTATGAACCGGTATGAATACGGTTAAATATATTCTTATGATTGTAAGAAAGAATTTCAAGAAATAAATCAATTTAAAAACAAAACGCTTTCCTCGTTTCTTCTTCTTCTTCTTGTTTTATGTTCCCTGTCCTTTCAGGACGTAGGCGATCATGGTTTCCACGTCTTCCTATCCCTGGTGGCTCTTAGCAT